>ML777751.1:427787-442169 GCA_009831015.1 Picea engelmannii | reverse complement strand
CAAAGATCACAATGGCATGACAAAAATATCAAGAACAAGCAGTTCCAAAAAGGTAATTGGGCTCTACTGTATGATTCCCGGTTCAAAGAATTTCAAGGGAAACTGCGCACAAGATGGTTAGGACCTTACGAAGTCGACACAGTGTTCCCTAATGGAACAATAAGGCTCCTCACAATCGATGACTCCAGAACGCCGTTACTTGTAAATGGTCATCGGCTCCGTCTGTACCAGAAACCTATTTCTAAAGAATATTTTAAGGCCACATGCATGGCAGACGCTCATTTTCTCTTCATTGAGGGGGTTTCTACCCCTAATAACAATTAATTCTTTCAAGATTGATTTTCTTTAGTATTAGATTAGATTAGATTTCGTTTTTTCTAATAATCCCTGTCAAAGAAATACCATGCTACAGATGTTTTGTAGATTCCCGATCAAAGCACAGCCACCAGAAGAGGACGATTCCATTTCAGAAAGACGAGCCTTCACGATGCTGAAACACCGCTGTTCAGCACTGTTCACTTTCACGATGCTGAAACACCGTCGTTCAGCACTGATGACCTTCATGCTGCTAAGACACCACTGGTCAACTGTCTTGACTGGCCTTTGAGGCCGAATAACCACCATTTCCCACTTTCTACTTTTCTCTGCTGCCGAAACACCACTGGTCAACCCTTCTCCATTTTCTACTTTTCTCTGCTGTTGGAACACCACTGTCTGAAACCCGCCCTCCTTCCCCATTTCTGAAACACCAAACTCACACATTTCGTCCCGACAACCTTCTTATTTCATTCTTCACTGACGAAACAATTCCGTCCAGCAATTATTTCGTCTTTCCCCTTCCAATGCTGCAACACCATTGCTCAGCACTGTTGACTTCTTCCCCATTGCTGAAACACCACTCTTCAACACTTTTCTTCTTCCCACTCCCAGAACACTACAGTCCATCATTTTCTCACCCTCCATCATTTACGAAACAATTCCGTCCAACAATTGTTTCATCTTTTTCCGTTGCTGAAACACCACTGTCAGCAACCCTTCATCATTCTTTTTCACGATGTTGAAACACCATTGTTCAGCACGTTTGACCTTTTTTTTCATGATGCTGAAACACCACTTCAGCATGTTCGACTTCTTCTCGATGCTGAAACACTATCGTTCAACACTTTTGACTCTCTTCCGATACTGAAACACCAGTCATCAGGAGTTCTTCATCTACAACAATTGTTATGTCCTTCTCTGTTGTTGAAACACCAGTCTCTCACCATCGTCCGCCAGCAAGCTTTTACGCCCTCAGATTTTAGTTCGACCTTCTAAACAGCATCACCACGAACAGGCATGATATCTAGTTGGCAGAACGAATCACATGGTAAGGCGAGGTATGTAAATATTGTGTAATTTGGATTAGACTATAGTAATGAGAAAGATTTTAAGCCATTAAGACTATTTAAGTGCCATTATTACTAATCGCACTTAACGGGAGGGGAAGTACACGTCAAATCTGCGATACCATCATTTCCTCCGATTTTATCACCATCATCCCCATTTCATCATCTTTTTCCGCATTCAACCACTATTCCTGCATATAACCCCTCGAAAAACTTACCCTGTGCCAGAGCTGATACACAAACTCTTGACGCCTGTATTTTACTAAGCTAGTAGCCATGGGAGGAGACGTCATGTGAAAAGAACCTGCCACCACAGCACTGCTCGAACATTATCCAATAGCATATCAAATCTTCGAGCAAGCAGACTGGCTTAATTATTTCCGCCGGCTTCAAGGATATAATGAACAGCAAGTACTACAGTTCGCCCAAAATCTTCAGGAGAACCATTCTATCGTCGCAGGCATCCGAATCTCGGTAACAGAGCAAGACATATCAGAGGTCTCAAGCCTCCCCATGGAGGGCACTCGACAGTTCAGCAGGAAACATGTCATCGGGGATGTCCAACAGAGTTTCTTCTGGGCTGAGGAAAGAATTGTATCGAAGGGTAGGGGCGTTCAACTCAGTTCACTACCACCCCCGTGGCCGGAGGTCGCCCGATTCATCAAGCACTACCTGACCTGCGAAGGTCGCTATCAGGTAGTCTATCAGCATGACTTCCTTTTGCTTTCTCATTTAAGACATAACAGAAAGGTCAATATTCCATATTATTTGCTGGGCTGTCTAAAGAACATGGCACATTATTTTCGAAAGGCAAAAGATCCAACCCAGTCACTCACCCACCACCGTTTGGTTCAATTACTCATCAACAGGGGTTTTGAACAGCAGAACCGTCCATTAAATAATCCACCCATAAACCCTGCACCAGCTTCCGAAGTCCCTGAAAATCCCGAGGAGCAGCACCAGCAAAACCCCTCAGACGTCCCCGAAATACCCCATAACCCGCCCACACGACCAACCAGTCCCCCTACCATACCTGAATCGTCGTATACCGCACCAGAGTCTTCCACTTCCGCCCTTCACATTCTAATTGATGACTCTGAACCAGAAAATGTTCCCTGCCCTATTATTCAGGAAAGACCTCCACAAAAACGACAACAGATTGCCCCCTTTCCACCTTCCTTGCGCAAAAAGCGAACGAGATCCTCAATGAGGCCACCCTGGATGACCACTACCCTAGACACCCCACCTATTTGACTGATACGCCGTACATCTTCAACTTCCCAAACCCCAGGATCTTTTCCTCTTCCAACCACGGGCGCTGCAACACAAGAACCAGACGTCCCATAAATTGTAACGCCATCTGTCTCACACAGGGTAGCTGAAACACAAGAACCAGTTACCCACTCAGTGGCTGAAACACAAAAACCAACCATGGCTGAAACACAGGAAACAGCCACGGCTGAAACACAAGAACCAGTCGCTGACACCGATATTGAGTTACAGGAATTAGAGGCCCAGACATCATCTATTTTTGAAGTAGCTGAAACACAACCAGCTACCCATCCAGTGGCTGAAACACAAGAACCAGCCACTGGTATGGAAGTTGAATTGAGGAAATTGAGACCCCGGATGTTGCAACACAATACCCAATGGCTGAAACACAAGAACCAGCCACTGACATTGACACTGAGATTCAGGAATCAGAGGTTGAGGGTGCTGAAACACTACTCTTCCTCCACCAAGAGGCTGAAACACAAGCATCAGTTGCCATTCCCATAGCTGCTCCACAAGAACCAGTTAAGGAGACGATGACTGCAACATAAGAACCAGTCACCTCTAAATCCAAACAAACAATGGTCGATGTCTTGGAATAAAACGAGTTTTTAAAGTCTCAGTTGGAAGCATATCAGCAGGAATTAGCTAGGGCAAAGGAGGCATATGAACATGAATTAAATCAGTACGCCTTAGAGCGAACAATAATCTTGTCAAAGCAGACTACAGAGAGTGTGTGTAAAGAATATATGTGCTGCCAATGTGGAGACCTTTACTACCAAGCAGGCTATAAGATAACTCAAGTGCCAGTACCAGGAGCAGCCCCCATTCCTTCACCTTTTGAAGTCAAAACAGAACTTGCTGCAACACAAGAACTAGCAGGCCCTAGCAAGACCAAGACTGAACTTGCTGCAACACAAGAACCAACAGGCCTTTTCAGGCTCAAGAAGGAATCCCCTACTGCTGTCAACAAGGCTATGCAAACAGTTCCCATCAAAGAAGTCACACCTCCCAGTCAATTTAATCTCTCCACTTCCAAGGAACAATCTACCCAAACCTTTCCTAATCCCACTACTTCCCACGCTGAAACTCAGACTTCTCAGTTATGGGATGAACAGGCAGAGATACAGAAATGGAAGAAGGAGTATGCTGAGACACAGGCCCAACATCTGCAAGTGCACAAACAGACCTGGATCAATCAAACCTTCTCAAATTGGGAAGCATTGGACCAGACTCGCCAGACAGTTCGTGAGCTTAAGAAGAAAAACAAAGACTTGAAGGACAGATTGATCCTGGCATTTGATATGATGCAGAAACTAATGGCCACAAGGAAACCATCTTGTAACTATTCTCTATTTCTCATGGAGAGACTTATGTGGTTTCAGATTAAGTCTATTATGGAAGGGAAACCCCATGAAGTCATTTTATCAGCAAATTTTATCAAAACTTTTGTAGTTGCCTCTACCAGGGATTAGCACCTCCTCTGTGAGGCTTACTTCCATAATGAGGCCATTCCAGAAAATAGGTTACTGAACATAAATCCTCTAGTTGGGGATGTTCAACTTCGATCATTTACTTCCTTTCTCCTTAACCAAATCACTTGGCAAGGTGACTTTTCGGCTGCCCAGAACAATGAAGACAATCGCCTCCTCTGGATTAGACCAGAACCGCAAGGGGCAGCCACTTTCATCTCACAATATTATGTGTTCTTGAAGCAACCAGGGGTGACTGAACATGTTCAACACCTACAGTCAGAAGTGATTCAGGATTGTGAATACATCATCAGTGCCATAGAGATTCCTGCCCTCCAGTCCAACAACCTATTTTGGCAGCAGTCCACAGAACAGAGACGACAGCACAATCTTTTTGGTCCGGCCAACTTAGAAGTAGCAATTTCCAGGATACCCAAGTATATCCAGTGTATGAGACATTGTGCTGAGAAATGGATTGGGTATAGGTTCTATTTTCCCATTCTCTGGTTACCAATAGAGAAATATCAAATCAGTTACAAGCTGCCTAAAAAGGCAGAAACAACAGCATGGAAAAGATTGCAGGCAGTGCAAGGGTTCAGAACGCTGACAGACAGTACCTCCCAAAGTTACAGCTTGAGTAGCTTACATGATCAGAGTAGGTATCCAGACTCTGACTCAGAGTGAGTTGCTTGAGGACATGAAACACATTGAGTTGGGGGGGATGTTAGGACCACACAATGCACCTTTTTGCCTATACTTTTGCCACCATTATACTTCTGATTACCTATATTTAGACTAATACTATCACTTTATCTGATCATCTCTAAGGTATACAACGTCCCTTCTCATTACTTTAAGTTTAATCTGTTTTGCATAATATTTTACATCACTTTTGTACTTAGCCATTGATTAAAAATGCACAAGTGTCCAAAACTGCAGATTTGCATTCAAGGCCTATTGCTGAAACACAGAACCAATGCTGAAACACGGAGCTGCTACACAGTCCGAGGTCGTAGATGCTGAAACACAGAGCTGCTACACAGCCCGAGGTCACAGATGCTGAAACACGGAGCTGCTACACAGTCTGAGGTCGTAAGATGATGAAACACAGAGTTATTATACAGTTCAGAGTTGCAGATGCTGAAACACAGAAGAAACTGCCAGAACCGACGATGCTGAAACACAAGGAAGCCGCCACAGTCAGCAGTCAACACAGTCAGAGCGCAATTCACATGGTTGAAACAGCCTGCGAATTGCGATGATGAATTAGCATCAACAACAATGAGAAGAAGTTGTTACACCAGCTGTAACAACAATACCTCGTTCAGTTCCTGTAATAGCATTCGGTTGCGTGAAACCAGGACATCCTATGCTGATTTAGAAAGAAGATCCGATCTAGGATAGGATTCAGATATGTATTGTAATTATTGTATCGAAGGGATTTCCTCTTTAAATCAGAGGAATTCACCATTCGAGGTATCCAAGTTTTGATATTGAAGTAACTCCAGAGAAGCGGGATGTGTTCTATTATTTCAATTTGTAATGTGATATTTCGACAGATGAATATAAGACTGCTTTGATTATTCGTCTCTAAGATTTCCCGTTTCAGGGGAATCTTGTGATAAGGGAGGTCCCACCTTCATCACAAGATTCACCCATTAGTTAGACGTGTGTTAGTATAATTTTTGTTTATGCTTTGTTTAACTGTCGTTTGCTGAAACACTGTTTAATGGATTTCGCTTTGCTGAAACACTACTGACTCTGTCTTAGTTTATTGAATGGAATTTGCAATTCTTTTTATCAACAATCTTGTGTGATGATTTTATGCTAGCAGAGATTTGATCAAGGGTTCCTGCTCAGACAGAAAGGAACCAGAACATCATATCCTCTGTAGGATTCGTTTACTGCTGCAAGTGTGCTAGCCAGAGGTTCGGTTAAAGGTTCCTGCTCAGATAGGAAGGAATCCAATTACCTTGACTTCTGTAGATTTCATTTCCTTCAGCAAGTGTGCTAGCCAGAGATTTGGTTAAAGGGTTCCTACTCAGACAGGAAGGAATCACCACACCTTGTCTTCTGTAGATTTCCTTTACGTTTGTAAGTGTGTTAACCAGGGATTGGGTTAAGGGTTTCTACTCAGAAAGGAAAGAACCAAAACATCCTGTCCTCTGGGAATTCTCATTAGTATTAGCCAGAAACTGGGCTAGGGATCTCTGCTCAGAAAGGAAGGGATCAACTGCTCTGTTCTCTGTAAACCTCAACCTCACAAGTGTGCTAAGACAGAAGTAAGGCTCAAGGCTCCTTCTTAGAAAGAAAGGAACTCGGTGGCTTTGTTTTCTGTTAGATAGAGTTAATTGTTTTCTGCATTGTGTTTTCATGAAAGAGTGTTAATGCTGAAGTCTCTGTTGAGAGTAAGGGTCTTGTTCTCTGATTGCAGAATAGTTATTCTTTCCCATTGCAAGTGTTATTTTAAATGTAATCCAGGATTCTTAAATTGATCTTTGAAGTTTTGCAATAGGGAAGTTACTTTCTTGTGATTTAATACAGAACTTCAGTTTATTTGAACAAGTGAGATTAGTATTAGTTTCTTTACTACAACACTAAGCTGCTTTTGGAATTGAGCATATATAGTGCATGGCTATCTTTGAAATAAAATACTTCCCTGGGTTGATAATTTATGTTTCACTTGGTTGTTTGAAATCAATTAAGCAATTATAGTGACCAACACCCCTCAATCTCAAGTGCCATGCCTCGAAAGTTGCTTTAGTCATTGATTTTGAGAACTAGTGTTTTTCTCAGTTTGAAGCAAACCAACATTTGGATTAAGGGGTCCAATTTATGAAAATGTACCTTGGGAGTAGATGGAAAATATAGTCACCTAGTCCACACCTAAAAAATCTTGCAGCATCTTACGAAACTCAAAAATGCTGCTACGTTAGGTTTTTATGCCCTCAAAAGAAATTGGCCAAGAGTCCCTGAAATGGTTTGGGATGCGACTTGCAACTGGGCATATAACGAATATCGAGACTCAGATTAAGGAACCGTCGAATCCGATGGATTACTGAGATAGGATTTCAGCTAGACCACCCCTCACTCCTGGGTGCTATGCCTTAGAAGTTGCCTTAATCATTGATTTCAAGAACTAGTGTTTTGCTTAGTTTGAAGCAATGAAACATTTGGATTAAGGGGCCAATTTATGAAACATTGCCTCAAGAGAGGATGGATAATTTTTCACCTAGTCCATGCCTAAACAAACTTGTAGCATCTCATGAAACTCAAAAATGTTGCTCTGTTAGTCTTTTATGCCCTGAGCGGGAATTGGCCAAGAGTCCCCGAAATGTTTTGGGATGCGACTTGCAACTGGGCATAAAATGAAAAATGAGACTCAGATTGAGGAACTGTCATCTTTGTTGGATTCTTGGCATAGGATTTTAGCTAGAGCACCCCTCACTCCTGTTTCCAACCCCTAGGAAGTTGTTTTTTTCATCGATTTCAATAACTAGTGCTTTTCTCAGTAAGAAGCAATGAAACATTTGGATTTAGGGGTCCAATTTACAAAACCATGCCTCGAGAGAGGATGGACAATGTGGTCACCTATTCCATGCCTAAACAAGCATGCAGAATCTCATGGAGTGCAAAAATGTTTCTTTGTTAGGATTTTATGCCCCAAGGATGAATTGTCAAGAGTCCCTAAAATGGTTTGGGATGCGACTTGCAACTGGGAATAAAATGAAAACTGAGACTTGGATTGAGGATATGTCAACTCCGATGGACTCCTGGCATAGGATTTCAGCTAGAGAACCCCTCAATCCCAGGTTCCATGCCTCAGAAGTTGCTTTAGTCATTGATTTTGAGAACTAGTGTTTTGCTCAGTTTGAAGGAAACAAACATTTGGATTAAGGGGTCTAATTTATGAAATCATGCCTCGAGAGAGGATGGAAAATATAGTCACCTATTCCACACCTAAACAATCTTGCAGCCTCTTACGGTATGCAAAAATGCTGCTCCATTAGGTTTTTATGCCCTCGGGAGAAATTGGCCAAGAGTTCCTGAAATGTTTTGGGATGTGACTTGAAACTGGGCATATAACGAATATCAAGACTCAGATTAAGGAAATGTCGACTGCGATGGATTCTTGGGATAGGATTTCATCTAGAGCACCCCTCACTCACGGGTGCCATGCCTTAGAGGTTGCTTTAATCATTGATTTCGAGAACTATTATTTTGCTCAGTTTGAAGCAATGAAGCATTTGAATTAAGGGGAAAATTTATGAAACCATGCCTCATGAGTAGATGGATAATTTGGTCACTTATTCAATGCCTAAACAATCTTTCAGCATCTCACGGAACTCAAAAAAATTTCTCCGTTAGTCTTTTATGCCCTAAGTGGGAATTGGCCAAGAGTCCACGAAATGTTTTGGGATGCGACTTGCAACTGGGCATAAAACGAAAACCAAGACTCGAATTGAGGAACTGTTGTCTCTGTTGGATTCCTAGCATATTATTTTAGCTAGAGAACCCCTCACTCCTGGTTCCAACCCCTTGAAAGTTGTTGTTTTCATTGATTTTAAAAACTAGTGCTTTTCTCAGTAAGAAGCAATGCAACATTTGGATTTAGGGGTCCAATTTTTGAAACCATGCCTTAGGAGTAGATGGACAATATGGTCAGCTAGTCCATGCCTAAAAAAGCATGTAGAATCTCATGGAGCTCAAAAATGATGCTCCGTTAGGCTTTTATGCCCCGAGGAGGAATTGCCAAGAGTCCCCGAAATGGTTTGGGATGCAACTTACAATTGGGCATAAAGGGAAAACCGAGACTCAGATTGAGGAACCATCGAATCCGATGGATTCTTGGCATAGGATTTCAGTTAGAGAACCCCTCACTCTCAGGTGACATTCCTCGAAAGTTGATTTACGCATTGATTTTGAGAACTAGTGTTTTTCTCAGTTTGAAGAAAACCAACATTTGTATTAAGGGGTCAAATTTATGAAACTGTGCCCTGGGAGTGAATGGAAAAAATAGTCACCTAGTCCACTCCTAAACAATCTTGCATCATCTCATGGAACTCAAAAATGTTGTTCCATTAGGTTTTTATGCCCTCGGGAGAAATTGACCAAGAGTCTCGGAATGGTTTGGTATGCCATTTGAAATTCGGCATATAACGAATATAGAGACTCAGATTGAGTAATCGTCGACTCCGATGGATTCCTGGGATAGGATTTCATCTACAACACCCCTCACACATAGGTTCCATGCCTCAAAAGTTGCTTTAATCATTGATTTTGAGAACTAGTGTTTTGCTCAGTTTGAAGCAATGCAACATTTGGATTAAGGGGACCATTTATGAAACCATGCCTCGGGAGAGGATGGATAATTTGGTTACCTATTCCATGCATAAGCAATCTTCTAGCATCTCACGGAACTCAAAAATGTTTCTCCGTTAGTATTTTATGACCTGAGCGGAAATTGGCTAAGAGTCCCCGAAATGGTTTGGGATGCGACTTGCAACTGGGCATAAAATGAAAAATGAGACTTGGATAATTAGTTGTTTTTTTCATCAATTTTGATAATTAGTTCTTTGCTCAGTAAGAATCAATGCAAAATTTGGATTTAGGGGTCCAATTTATGAAACCATGCCTCAAGAGCGGATGGACAATGTGGTCATCTAATCCATGCATAAACAAGCATGAAAAATCTCATGGAGCTCAAAAATTCTTCTCCATTAGGCTTTTATGCCCTGAGGAGGAATTCCCAAGAGTCCCCAAAATGGTTTGGGATGCAACTTGCAACTGGGAATAAAATGAAAACCGAGACTCGGATTGAGGAACCATCGACTTATATGGATTCCTAGCATAGGATTTCAGCTAGATAACCCCTCACTCTTAGGTTCCATGCCTCAGATGTTTCTTTACTCATTGATTTCGAGAACTAGTGTTTTGCTCAGTTTGAAGCAAACCAACATTTGGATTAAGGGGTCCAATTTATGAAACCATGCCTCGGGAGAGGATGGAAAATATAGTCACCTATTCCACACCTAAACAATTTTTCAACATCTCAAGGAACTAAAAAATGCTACTCCATTAGGTTTTTATGCCCTAAGGAGCAATCGACCAAGAATTCTGGAAATGGTTTGGGATGCGACTTGCAACTAGGCATATAACGAATATCGATACTTGGATTGAGGAACTGTTGACTTCTATGGATTCCTAGGATATTATTTCATCTAGAGAACCCCTCACTCATGGGTGCCATGCCTCAGAAGTTGGTTTAATCATTGATTTCGAGAACTAGTGTTTTGCTCAGTTTGAAGCAATGCAACATTTGAATTAAGGGCATAATTTATGAAACAATGCCTCGAGAGCAGATGGATAATTTGGTCACCTATTCCATGCCTAAAAAATATTGTGGCATCTCATGGAACTCAAAAATGTTGCTCCATTATTCTTTTATGCCCTGAGCAAGAATTGGAGAAGAGTCCAATTTATGAAACACTGCCTCAGGAGTGGATGGAAAATATAGCCACCTAGTCCATTAACCTTGTGTAAACCATTCCATTTGGTGTTTGTTGCACTAAGTGTAAAGAACAATGTTGGAGAATTATAACACGTAAGTTAGGTATGAGCTATTTGTTACCTCTTTATTACCTTTTATTTTAATTGTATCCATATTTTGTATTGATCAAATGAGGAATTAACCCGAAACTGATGCCATTAGACACAAACTCAATCCTAAGGCCAACTAAGGAGAACTAAAAACACACGCTAATTAATCTAGGAGTCAAGCATGCAAACAAACCTTCTCACAAAGAAGTTCTAGTTGGTGATGGAATCCAACATCGCAAAATTGATGCGCGAAGGGGATGATTTTCGGCGGGTGGGAAAGTTACATTGACAACCTTCTTAACGAACTAATGCCCCAGTGCAAGTTACGTCACCGAGCAGTGGTCAAACCATCAAGGAGACCTAGTGAGTCTAGCCAATGTCTATCCCAGGTACAAAACCACCTTCCCTGTGTTGTCACCTTGTGTAAGAAGTCTAAAATTTTATGGCCTTTATGGTACCACCTACTATACCAAAGCAGAGGGGGGACAGTCGACAGTCAATACCAAGACTAACAAAGCAAGATTGATTACTCTGAGGGCCCTAATGCAACCTTGTGATTGACCCTTGTGTTATAAGGGCTTCCCAGAGCCATTGATATAGCAAATGTATTTAACTCCCTAACTCAAGGCTTTATGTTTGTTTAGCAGATTTGGAAACTTATTCTCACAATCCTATTCCAAATCTCTACACCTAAGCTAAGATGGGTTTGAAGAGCCCTAGAAAATTTGCTAGATAAATTTTAATTAGTGCTTGATTTTAGGATTTTGTTACTCAAAGGAGTGGTCATGAAACCGATGGCATTTTGACTCGACTCTTTAAACCATGCAAGAGGAAAATAAAATGCAAGAAATTCAACTTCGATGAAAACTAGCTATGGGAAGGAGCGAGAGGTTTTAAGAAAGAAATAATTTCTTGATAGATTACTATGTTTGTAGTATTGCAAAATGACCCAAATTTTAAAAATACCATGCAAATGTCATCGTTCACTTAGTACACCTATACAACATTGACTCAAATGTCACCATTTCTGACATAGTAAACTTTTATGATTATAGAGACTACCATACACATCTTGAATACTCATAAGGATCATAGGGAAGAACTAGAGGTGGAAGAACTAAAAGGGAATGAAGTTTATAGACCAAAAGACTCCCAATGGGGATGTGTGGTTCAATCCTAAATGGACCAATAATAAAGAAGGTTCTCTTTAAAGGTTTTTTTATTTATTTATGTTCAATTTTAGTGCTCTAAGCTATAGTTTTACAGGGTTTAAGGCCTTCAACAAAACATCCTTTGCAAGTGGGGATTTCTCACTCGATGGGGAGAGTGGCCTCAACCCCATGGACAAGATGTGGCCAAAATACTATTATTTTTTGTTAGAAAGTTTTATCCATGCAGAGCTAAGAATGTAGTGAAGGGAAGTTCATATCTTTTCACTTTTCACTTTGCATCTACAAGCAAAAGGATAAGGAAAAAGGGTGACATGATGTAAAGGCTACGGAGAAGGCTGATGCACATAGCAGAAAATCACATAAAAAGTAAGGGGCTATGTAGACAATAATTGTTTTTGCTTAGAGAATTGCCTTTGCACTTTGTACTGCATGTTAAGTGCAAAGGAAAGTGAAGTGGAGTGTTGATGTGGAGCTATATACCAATGTGGATGCAAAGGTATAAACTATGGGATTTGAAAGAAAATAGGCATGCCCTCCACACTTCACACTAGTACTACTGTGGGGCAACAATCAGCTTGGTGACTATGAGGAAGTACAACTACACCCTCTTCAATGTGGTTGAGTGAAAACTAACAACTATGGATGTAAATATCTTGACAACAAATTCTTGTGAGTTCTCTTAGATTCCCTAGAGGAAACAAACGATTGGAGGAGGTATTAAAGAGGTAGGTTAGTCATTAGTGAAGGGGATTTGAAGTTCAAAACATTGTTGGAGAAAAGGGATTTTGCAAATTTGGCATTGAAAAAGATGCAAATATTGGGAGGTTAAGGGTGTAGAAACAAATATACCAAGGACCTAGAAAGATAAATCTATTCCTAGATTGAAATGATGAAGAGGATTTTGAGTTTGTATGAAGAGAAAATATTGTGTTTGAGCCAAAACAACAATATGCAAGACACTACTTAGGAGTGAGATTACACAAATTCTAATGGTGTTGGTGGGGAATAGTAATCATGAGGAATACCATTGAATGAGCATTCTCAAACCATGTGGGATGTCAAATTCTAGGCCTACTTGTAGCACAAAAAATGCCAAAATTTTGTATTTTTATTTTTTATTGTGTACAAATCAAAAGTCATGGGGCTTGTTATTCTTTGCAAGTGGGTCAACACTAGTGTTTTATAAATCACCTTTTCTGTGTAGTTGTCCTAAAAATTAGGATAATGTTTTGTGTTGTAATAGAAGAAGAAATCAAGCACAAGTCATTTCTCACCTACAACAAGTATTTTCCCTAGTTGCCATGGTAGCCTATTATTGCTTCATGATTCCACCCACTCCCCTATATAGTTTTCTCACATCAATGATGGGAGACATTCCATACCCAATTTTAGTGCATACTTTGTCCAAGTTAATTTGATGTGTTGACCCTCTAAAAGGGCCACTTGTATCACATGTTGTTAATTTTGTGGGAAGGTCTCATCATTTCCAGTTAACATTGTTTCTAATATTGTCAAACTCATATCTTCCCCCCTCAAAATATGCAACCCATGGCAAGGAAATTTATTTCAATATGGATTCTCTCTTGCTCTTGGAAAAGACAAGTTTCTTCCATCTTTTTCCATTTATGACACTACATTGGCTATGTTTGTGTGGATGAAACCCTCATGGGTTAAGGATGACCTTGAAGGTTATTTCATGGGATATTTAATGATTTGTAGATTCACTGGTTGTTGGCCAATGCTAAAGGATCTTTAAATTAGGGTCTAATTCTTGAGTTCATTCTTGAACATTTTTTTTGTGAGTAGTATTCAAATGCACTGCTTTTGTAGGTAAATCAATATGGTTAGGGTGAAAAATTACATATTCATAGGTGTAGTATTGTAGGAAAAAAAATTACATAACCATAGGTGAGATGGATCATTCAATTATCTAAGTACTTATGCTAGCACTCAAGGATAAAAATTCAAAGTGTTATTACTCTCATTATTATGCACATACTTTTCCTACCAAAACTTAATGAAAAATTTTCAAAATGTTATTACACTCATTGTTGGGACTTTCTTGGCCTACTAGCACTCAATTATGAAATTTTATAGTGTTATTATTATCATTGTTATGCATATACTTGACAACATTATTCTACACATTGAATGTATGCCTTTTTCCAAATTATATGCGTCTATCTTCAAAAGAACATGAAAGAAATAAATAATCAACTCAAGGTGTCCAGTTTGGGAAAGGGAGGTCAAAGTGAGTGAGATCTAGGATCACGGGCCTCCCTCATGTATAGGGTCATGTTAAGAACCAAATATCAATATAGCATAGAAAAACCTTAGAAAAAGTACTCAACGCCTTGAAAAATATATAATTTCAGATAATAAGCCTCTTCGAGGGGGCAACCTCCTTTTACCCCACTTAAATGTTCAAGTACAAGATGATTCAAAATGAAAATGTCTCCTTGGTATATATAGGAGACTAGG
>ML777751.1:393565-411310 GCA_009831015.1 Picea engelmannii | reverse complement strand
GGCTCCTTTCATACACTAGCCCTTCTGAGCTTAGCTCCCGGTCAACGTGACCTTCACTCCGTGACCACAACCTTATGTCTCTCTATCGGGATTTCGGCGTTCTTCATGTTCACTTTTCTTTGCATTATGAAATCCCGATCCCCAAAACTTCGATGAGGAGAATCAATGGTCCAGATGCATTTTGGATTCAACGGTTATGATTGAATCGCGAAATCGCACATCGCGATTTTGGGTTTCTCATTGTCAAGAGATTTTGACATTGCAAAGTGCCGATTCCCGATCCCCGATACTCCATGCAGAGATTCAACGGTTCAGATCACTTCTAGTTCGACGGCTCAGATTACATCGCAAAATCGCATATCGCGATTTTGGAGTTTCTGTTGCAGTGTGTTCTTGACATATCAAAGTCCTGATCGTCGATGCCTCTGCTGACGTCACACGTGGTTTGGAACGTGTTAGATCCTGCCACGTGTCACTCTAATTCGTGAATTGCATGAGCCTGAAGTGTTAGATATTCCTGACACCTGTCATTCCCTGGTTGTGCCACGTGTCCCTGGGTGACGTGGTCTACCATCATGAGTTCGATCAACGGTCTAGATCTCATGTTGATCTGATGGTGCAGATTCAGTCGGGATTTCTCATATCATGAAATCAGGATTTTTGAAGCATTGTATTCTTTTCATATTGAAACCCCGATCCCTGAAACTCCGATGAAGCCTCCTGTCTACAAGTGGATAGTCCCGATATTTGCTTGATTTAACGGCTGCGATCAAATCACGAAATCGCATATCGCGATTTCAGGGTTTTCGTTGTCGAGTGAACTGGACATTTCAAAGTCCCAATCCCCAAATCTCCAATGACTTATCTCCTTCGCAAATTATGCAAATCGGACGGTAGGCGGCCTTTCGGGAAACTTGAATGGGATCCAACGGTCACTGGATCATTGTCTTCCTTCTTCTCTGCAAACTCTTACTGCGCATGTTTTCTTCAATGTTGTTCCTCCTGAGATTTTTACGTCCAAATCCCCAAGGGGTTTTATCCTTCATATCCTGCCATCTCTGTTGTTGCCATCAATGACAACAACCATCAACACGAATTCGTTGCTTGTTCAATATTTTCCAACAGGGGCCTCCTCCATCACTCCAGCAAGGGCCTACTCTATCTCTCCTCCTCTATCGCTCCAACAAGGGCACTCTCAATCGATCCTCCTACAACAATGATATACACTCTCAATCCCTCCCAGAGGTGAGGTTATTCTCTGTTGTTCCTCCTCCAACAATTGCATGCACTCTCAGTCACTCATTTGTTTCTCTAGCAGTGACATGCACTCCCAGAGTTGCGGTTATTCTTCTCTCGCTCCAGCAATGAGGTTATTCTCCTCTTGCTCCAACAATGGCATGCTCTCTCAATCGCGGGGAGGTGAGGCTATTCTTCTCTCACTCAAGTAATGGCATGCACTCTCAATCATGGGGAGGTGAGGTTATTCTCCTCTCGCTCCAACAATGGTATGCACTATCAGTCGCGGTGAGGTGAGTTAATTCAAACAATGGGGGTTTTGCACGCGTGGGTGAGGGATTATGTATTTTTGTTTGTATATATTTCATATATTATATAATTTATATAATGTAAATTATATAAATTATATATTATATAAATAATGTTTTATATAAAATACATATATTAAATATTTAATAAATGTGTATACATATAATAATGGTTAAAAACATGTGTATAGTCCTTGGAGGTCATAGGTTCAAATACAGAGGGGGGTAGGGTATGTATACCTTCATAGATGGGGAAAACTTATGGCCAATTGCAAATCATGACCTAGATGATTATGGGTCAAAGACAAAAGATGAATACCAAGATTGGTCTTCTATGTCTAGCTCTAAATTAGATCCTCCATATAATTTTTAAAAGGGTCAATTTAACATCCCAACTCTAGGTAATGATCAATCTCAAAAGTAGAGACTACAATGGGATTGGATTGAGAAATTATTATTGAATCAATATGGCCTTCCTCTTGTAGCATGATCTTCAAGGGATGCTCTTCTTGAAGGGATTTCATCACAAAGAATGGTATTGATTTTTAGGTTCAGTCAAAGCCTCATAGGAAATATGTTGAATATGCTCTTCAAGTTTGAAAAACATATTGCAGAGAGTCAACAAGTTATGCTTCAAATCCTCACAAGTACTTATGTTGAATATGTACTTGTGTTGAATATGTTGTCATTGGATGTGAAGAATGCTACTTTCCAGTTACCTGATGACTATTTTTCTTGGTCTTTGCATTGTCATTTTGTTTGGCTAGTCCTCGTTACTAGCAATCCCACCTTATAAGTTGCACCTTTTTAAAGCAGGTGGTAGATTAAATATCCTTCAACCACATGTTGCAGTTTCACATGCAATCTACCAGTTGTCAACCTCTCTCTCTCTTAAAAACTCTTTGAATGACTACAACACAAAATTCTCTGATTGTCTATTTTTTGGCCATTTGTTCACCAATTGAAATAGTCTAATGAAAATTATTTCTCATTCTCCCATGGGTAAAACCTAACATGGACAATGGTGCATTGGGTCTAGGGACATTTCTTTTAAGAGACTCCTAATGGTCCATAACCTTAGTCAAATCATCTCTTGTTGAATGTTATCTAATTTTATTACATGACACGAGTCCTCTTAGGCCCAACCCAAAATTTTGACTCTATCCATGCTCAGGCCACCTATGTTTTGGCCCCTGTTCCCACTGATATAATGATAAGTCAGGTAAGTCCCGAAATTATGATTCTATCCATGCTGAGGCCACCTATGTTTTGGCCCCTATTCCCATTGATATAATGATAAGTTAGGTAAGGCCTGAAATTTTGACTCTATCCATGCTCAGGCCACCTATGTTTTGGCCCTTATTCCCACTGATACAATGATAAGTCAGGAAAGGCCTGAAATTCGACTATCCATGCTTAGGCAACCTATGTTTTGGCCCTTGTTCCCACTGATATAATTATAAGTCAAGTAAGTCTCAAAATTCTAACTCTATCCATGCTCAGACCACCTATGTTTTGGCCCATGTTCCCACTGGTATAATGATAAGTCAGGTAAGGCCCGAAATTCTGACTCTATCCATGCTCAGGCCACCTATGTTTTGGCCCATGTTCCCACTAATATAATGATAAGTCAGGTAGGTCCCAAAATTCTAACTCTATCCATGCTCATGCCACTTATGTTTTGGCCCCTATTCCCACTGATATAATGATAAGTCAGGTAAGTCCCGAAATTCCTACTCTATCCATGGTCAGGCCACCTATGTTTTGGCCCCTGTTCCCACTAATATAATGATAATAGGGAATAATTTATATTTAATCTCTTCACGCTATAGTTATATTCTCGAAAGGAAGTCCCTGAAATTTGAACATGGATTATGTTTATCTTGTTGATATTGAATCTGTTTGTATGAGGTGGCCAATGACAATGGTTAGTGCGACCTAGAAGGCAGATTGAAAACATTATGGGTTAACAAAATTTGATCAATTTATTGTCATATAAGCTAGATATCAATAAAAATTTAGTTGATTTACCAAAAGAATGAATTTATGTATTTGCAAAAACTTTTTTATAAATATTTTTATTCACCAAATTTCATCTCATTTTTTAAATATCTTTTCCTTTCATTAATATTGGTGTAGAGGATAACAATCACAAACTAAACCCAATTAACACCCAAATTTTTGTTGCTACCACTTATTAGTAATAGGTTTGTGTGCAAAGTGACCAAACACTCTTATAATAACGAGTAAAACAACCAATCAACTAAAATTCCATTATTTCTTACTAATGACAAATCCTATTGTTGGTTGGTTTGCCAAAATCATTCTACTTCTTCGAATGACATGAACTAGGGAAGAAAATGTTTTTTGGGATGAAAATGTGGTCTATATATTAACATAGTCAAGAGAAGTATTACAGAGGCATGTGAGCATATCACCTCAAGTGTGCTAAAGATGACCTTAAGTCCGCTCCTTGGGCTCCTACTTCACTTTAGGTTCTTTAATCTAACAACATTTTTAGGATTCCCTCCATCCTCATTTTGACAACTTAACTATAGGTGCCCTTGAATCCTCTCCTTGGGCTCCTACTTGAATTTAGGTTATTTTTATCTAACAAGATTTTAGATTTCCTTCCATCCTCATTTTGACAACGTAACCATAGGTGATGGAAATATAGAGATAGAATTTCAACAATATAATGATAGGGAAATGAAGACGTGGGATTGGTGCAAGTGGGAAACTTCATCCAAGGGAATTACTAGTGGGTGAAAATGCGAAGACGAGTAACACTTTTTGGAAAGAAGCTTGTGAAGAAATATAATATTTATTGTTTCAATCAAGAAAATAGTCATTGAAATATCTTGATTGAAAGTTAAATAATATTTTGGATAAGAGTTAAAATTCTTGGCCGAAACATTTTAAAATGTCTCAACAAAGAGTTTGCCTATGTTTACCTCAAGTTAAAAAATTCTTGTTTGAGAGTTTGGGTGGATTAGAAAAAATCCAGGTTGAAATTCAAATGTCTTGGACTAGAGTTTTTGTTTGACCGTTATTTAAAACTCTTGAGAAGGATTCTTGGTCGAGGGTTATGATTCTCCCCCTAGATTCTTGGTTGAAAATATTTAAACTCTCGATCGAGAATATTATCAACTATTGATTGAGAGTTTTTATGTCATAAATGAGGTTGAAACAATTGATCATGCCCTATTTGCAACTTTTGACCAAAGAAAAGGCTTCCCCAAGCTAGGGGACAATCCTTGCACTCTTCCACCTTCTTCAAAACAAAATTCACCATAGGAGGTTGGCAATTTTTTTTGTGTATTTTTTCTTGTTTAGCAATGTTTTCATTTATTTTCATATTGTTTTTTAAAAGACCCTTAAATTTGAACCTAATAAGTGGATACCACAAAACTTCAAAACCATAAGAAGACATTTGGAACCCAAAAAACTAAAATTCATAAAAACCTTAAACCTGAAACCCTCAAAACTCATCAATTTAATTTTTTGCTTGTCTATTCATTTTATATTCCATTTTAGTACTATTGTTTTATTTTATTTAATGTTTTTAACAATATTAAAAAGGCTCCATTGACATGTAGAAATGTTGTCATTTGTTTTATTCCTTTGCTAATGCTCGGAGTATTAAAAAAATAAACATGAAAATACAATGTTCAATATTAGCATGTTTTTATTTTGATTGGTCTTTGCATTGTCATTTTGTTTGGCTAGTTCTTGTTACTAGAAATCCCACCTTATAAGTTGAACCTATTTAAAGTGGGTGGTATATTAAATATCTTTCAACCACATGTTGTAGTGGTACACGCAATCTACCAGTTGTTAACCTCCCTCTCTTAAAACCTCTTTGAATGACTACAACACAAAAGTCTCGGATTGTCTATTTTTTGGCCATTTGTTCACCAATTGAAATAGTCTAATGAAAATTGTTTCTCATGCCCCATGGGTAAAATATAACATGGACAATGGTGCATTGGGTCTACGGACATGTCTTTTAAGAGACTCCTAATGGTCCATAACCTTAGTCAACTCATCTCTTGTTGAATGTTATCTAATTTTTTTACAATGTCCATTGGACCATATTATATTTGATGTTGTTGATATTATGGTAGCTACGGGAGGTATTTACCTCTACATATAAACCTGACAAGAATAGAATATTCTGGGAAGCAAGAAGAAACCCTAATTAATTGGCTAATAAACCTAGAATACAAGTCGGCTCGAGAGAATGACTTGTATTAGGTTATTAGCCTCCAAGAGAAGAAGTCGACAAAAGGAAATATTATATAATAAAGAATTAGTACCCAGAATGAGAAGTTGGCCCATGCAGTCTTCCAGAATTTGTATAAATACAGGAGCCCAGTCTTCATTCTGTTCAATATTCTTAAAACTGCAGAAGCAACACTTGTGTCTTTTTTCAAGGACGTAAGAAGATTCAAATAAGACCTATGAAGAAGATTCAAATAGGACCTAAGAACCTTAAGTTATTTACTTAACCATGGGTGACATAACACTATCATTCAATAGTCAAATTGTTACATTTCATTGTCAAGCATCATGTGTACTGAGGGCTTGAGCCACCACAAAGGAAACATACAAAGAATATTTGTCTTATGAACAAGATATGGTACTATCCATTTTGAGGTTTGGAATAGAGATTGTTCTTATAGAATAAACTACATTGCACCATAATATAATCCCTACACTCCTTTAAAACCATGTAACACCATTCAAATAAGACACAATATTCTTGCGATGGATTAGCTATACTATCGACGAACTTTTTTCGTCAATAGTATAGATAATTCATTGCAAGATTATTTAAATCCGTCTCTCTTGAGACAATATCAAATGATGCTTGGATTCATTTCATATTTGGTTTATCAACTTGAAATTAAAATTTGATACTTTGAAAGCTAGCTAGACATTGAGTCAAATACAAATATGAAATTTGGAATCATTGACATATCTACTAGAACATATGAAAAATAGGGTTTATGGTTTACATGATGATATGATGATGGAAGAAAGAGTGTGTGTAAGTGAAATTTGAGTCTAGAAACCCTCGCATATCGTTAAGGCATGAAAATAGTCTATCCATGCCAAATTTCAATGCATACAGATATAGTTTGAAAAAATTTCAACGTTGTCCCCATTCACATGCCAGTGTTGCCCGCCTCTAGTATTTTTATGGTGTTGATTAAGAAATCAACGAAAAAGAGGGATTTTTTATCACAACTATGAAATAGGTACATTTTATATACATTAATGTATAACCTGAAAAAATTAGGGTTTATCGTTTACATGATGAATTGATGATGGAAGAAAGTGGGTGTGTGAGTGAAATTTGAGTCCAGAAACCCTCCCATATCATTAAGGCATGTGAATAGTATATCCATGTCAAATTTTAGTGCATACAGAAACTGTTTGAAATTTTTTCAAAGTTGGCCCCATTCACAGGTCACTGTTGCCGGTGTCTAGTCCTAGTACAATTTTCGTTCCTTGTTCCTTGTTCTGTGTTCCTCGTTCCTCATTCATCATTCCTTATTCCTTGTTACTTTTTCCTTGACCATGATGTAGTCCCCAAGATCCATTATTTTTTTACAAAACATACTAATGGCATAAAATGTCACACACAAAGACTAAATTAATATCCGCTACATAAGTCTTTTGTCTTTTTTCAAGGAATATGTAACGAATCTCAATTCTAAGAAGATTCAAATAGGACCTAATAACATTAAGTTATTTCCTTAACCATGGGTGACATAACACTATCATTCAATAGTCAAATTGTTACATTTCATTGTCAGGCATCATGTGTACTAAGGGCTTGAGCCACCATAAAGGAAACATACAAAGACTATTTGTCTTATGAACAAGATATGGTACTATCCATTTTGAGGTTTGGAATAGATATTTTTCTTATAGACTACACTACATTTCACCATAATATAAGCCCTACATGCCTTGCAAACCATGTAACACCATTCAAATTAGACATAATATTCTTGCAACGAATTAACTATAGTATCAACGAACATTTTTCGTTGATAGTATAGAAAATTTGTCGCAAGATTATTTACATTAATCTCTCTTGCGACGATATCAAATGATGCTTGGATTCATTTCATATTTTCTTTATCAATTTGAAATTAAAATTTTATACTTTGCAAGCTAGTTGGACCTTGAGTCAAATACAAATATGAAATTTGGAATCATTAACATATCTACTAGAACATATGAAAAATAGGGTTTATGGTTTACATGATGATATGATGATGGAAGAAAGAGTGTGTGTGTGTGAGTGAAATTTAAGTCCAAAAAACCTCCCATATCGTTAAGGCATGTGAATATTCTATCCATGTCAAATTTCAATGCATACAGATACAGTTTGAAAAAATTTCAACGTTGGCACCATTCACATGTCACTGTTGCCCGCCTCTAGTATTTTTATGGTGTTGATTAAACAATCAATGAAAAAGAGGGATTTTTCATCACAACTATGACACAGATACATTTTATATACATTAATCTAGAACCTGAAATAAAAATGAAGAAAGACTGACAAAAACTTAAAACATGCGTCAACCAAATTGTGTACTTTGAAAGAAAAATAGGGTTTATGGTTTACATGATGAATTGATGATGGAAGAAGTGGATTTGTGAGTGAAATTTGAGACCATAAACCATCACATATAGTTAAGTCTTGTGAATATTATATCCATGTCAAATTTCAGTGCATACATAAACTGTTTCAAAAAATTTCAACGTTGGCCCCATTCACAGGTCACTATTGTCGGTGTCTAGTCCTCGTAAAATTTGCGTTCCTTGTTCCTTGTTATGTGTTCCTCGTTCCTCGTTCCTCATTCCTTGTTCCTTTTTACTGATTCCTTGACCATGGTGTAGTCCCCAAGATCCATTAGTTTTTTACAAAACATACTAATGGCATAAAATGTCCCACACAAAGACCAAATTGATATCTGCTACATAAGTCTTTTGTCTTTTTTCAAGGACTATGTAATGAATATCAATTCTAAGAAGATTCAAATAGGACATAAGAAACTTAAGTTCTTTCATTAACCATGGGTGACATAACACTATCACTCAATAGTCAAATTGTTGCATTTCATTGTCAGACATCATGTGTATTGAGGGCTTGAGCCACCACAATGGAAGCATACAAAGAATATTTGTCCTATGAACAAGATATGGTACTATCCATTTTTAGGTTTGGCATAGATATTTTTATTATAGAATACACTACATTGAAACACAATATAATCCCTACACTCCTTACAAACCATGTAACACCATTCAAATTAGACATAATATTCTTGCGATGAATTAACTATACTATCGACAAATGTTTTTCATCAATAGTATAGCAAATTCGTCGCAAGGTTATTTACATTTGTATCTATTTTGGAGATATCAAATGATGCTTGGATTCATTGTGTTGGAGTCAGAATTCAGATTGCAGCAGGAGAAGAGCCCAATGCCCATCATTTTATGTCACGATTTGTAAAAAAGGGGGTGATCGAATGGAAGTAAACTCAGGACGATATCGCTCACTCAGAAAATTGGGCTGGGACTGCAAGGACATGCAAGGTATTGATATAACTTAAGCCAATAAGTTTCATAGTGGTGAGTAAGTGAAAGAAAGAAGGGGAAAAGTCTCAGATATGAGATCCTCTCAGACCAGAGAAACTTCAAAATAAACCTCAAACATTGTAGAACTGATACAATCAAACATACATCATATAGTTACAACAACACCCAATCGGATCATCCATGCAAAGGTTCTTAATATTCATAGGAATGAGGAAGGAAGAAGGTTGGCCGTCATTAAACAAGAAATCTCAAAATATTGTTGTATATCTAGAGAACCAGAGGCTAAGTTAAAGCTTTATAGTCGAGAGCATCGCTCTACCATCAATAGATTACAAAAATGGCAAAATTTCCTACATATACCCAAAGCCAATAACGACAGCAAAACCAAGACTTATCATTAAAAACATTACATCTGCATGTTTACTAGAAGACTGCACCTGCAGTCTCTGGATGGTCGTGCGCTTGTGTCAAATGCAACCAGGCTCCTGGAAACCCTGCAAAAGAATTGACCTGTCTCAGGTCCCTTTCTAGACTTTCCATTTATGGTGGAGACGATGTCTAACCACCACCAAACACCTCAATAACTACTTCCTTGGGATTGGGAATGGCCCGACCAACTCTGTATTCTTGGGAAGTGGAGGCCCTCTCGCGCTACCACATGGCCTAATGGATAAGACGTGGAGGTCGGTGCGAAGACTGGGGCACATGATTGGAAGTGGTGGATGAGCGGTGACAAGGCAGGGATGAGGGGAAATAGTGAATGAGGAGGTGACGGGACATGACTGGTTGAGGGAGGACACGTTTCTTATGATGGAGTGATGTGAAAAAGAGAGGGACAGATGTCGAAAGGCAAGAGGTCGAAATGAGAATAAGGTGGTCCAGGATGGCGCTGAATGGAGGTGAGATATGGAGTAGAAGACAGGTGGCAGAAGATGAAAGGTGGAGGCAATCGTGAGGGGATGATAGGGGGACCTACTTTAAGCTACCAATTTCGGACCCCCCCCTCTCACTAAAGGCAGAATAGTGGGGGGGTTCCAGAATCCATCCTTAGCTATAGATCCAGGAACCTTGATCCTAGTCGCTCAAACTTGCGCGCTCGATTCTGGACCCCCCACTCCGCCTTAAAGGTAGAAAGGCGAGGGGGCTCCATAATCCAACCTTGCCTGTAGATCTGGGTGCACAGATCCTGGCCGCCCAATTTTGTCCGCTACTTAACGAAATGCGCATTGCGCCCCAAACTTAGGGTAAGTGGGTTTTTACTCCATTTCTTACCATCTTTTCGCCAAAGGGGGTCGCCTACTAGGAAAAATACCCCCCTACATGTTTAGGTGCTAACATTAGGCTCCATGGGGGATATAGTCATCTCTGTGATGCTCTAAGAACTCATTCTACAGTTCCAGTGCCTTGTTGTTGGGATATTGAGTCATTTATTAAGTCGAAGATAAACATAAAACAATATTTACAAAAACAGAGGAGCCGTCTGAGGCTCAACCAAAACATTTCTTTAAAAAATGCCCATTTACTAGGCCATTAAAAAATTCTTCGCCCTCCAAATCCTGCAACCTATAAGTGTTGTTCGAGAATACTTCAGATATTTTGAAGGGCCCAATCCAGAGGGTGTCAAACTTGTTGTGTTTTCCCTTGTCCTGCCTGGGTGCATCCCACTTAAGCACCAAATCTCCCAGTTCGAACTCCTTCTTCCTAACCTTCCTGTCAAAGGCCTACTTGATATTCTGTTGATGATTGTAAGCTCTGTCCATTACCTACTCCCTGATCTACTGCAGTTCCACCACTTGATGAATTCTTCTGACCATATGGTCTGGCTCTCCTTCATGATATTAAATGAATTTAGCTACAAGTAAAGAGAGCTGAGTGGGAAAAATAGCCTTCGTCCCATAAACAAGTTGAAAAGGTGAGGTGACCAGGGACTTCTTCATTGTCACTCGATCGGCCCATAGAGCGAATTTGAGCTTTGAATCCCAGGCCCTCTTATGGTCTTCCAATAATCTTTTAATGAGCTTGATTAGGATTTTATTAGAATATTATGCCAGTCCATTTCCTTGAGGATAATAGGGAGTGGAGTGAATTAGTGAAATCTCAAACTGCTCACAGAACTTAACAAGGGGATCAGACTTGAAGGAAGCAACATTATCGGTGACAATTCTGTTGGGATAGCCAAATCTGGCTATGATGTCCTCCAGGAAGTTGATAATTACCTTGTGTGAAGCACTCCTACTGGGGATAGCCTCTATCCACTTGGTGAAGTAGTCCATTGCAGTTAGGATCCATCTATGTTGGCCACTTGAAGGAGGATGAATTTCCCCAATGAAGTCCAACCCCCACTGTTGAAAGGGTGTTGAAGGTACTACAGGCTTTAGTGGCAGAGATTTGAGTTGTTTCTTTCCTAAGAACCTTTGGAATTTGATGCAAGCTCTGACTTCTCTGCAACCATCAGTGAATAAGGTGGGCCAGTAGTACCCAGCCATGAGAATTTTATGGTTTGTGGTCTTCCAAAAATGATGACCCCCACAAAAGCCGCTATGAAAATCAAACATAACGTTTTGGGCTTCCTATGGATTCAGGCACCTCAGAAACACCCCTAGAGGGTCTCTCCAGTACAAGACACAATCAATAAGGAAATATCTGACCGCTTTGAGATTTAAAGATGTTGCCTTTATTTTTCCCATTCCATCAGGAGGCTTCAACTCTTGCAGAAAGTACAAAATGTCTCTATACCAGGTGCATTCTGCTAGTGATAATCCATCCTGAGATCTTTTGTTGGGTGAATCAACTTATTGATTTCCTGAGAAAGCATTGATGAAGCTAACCCCCAAGGCCTTGCAATTGGATTTAGCCAGCAGCTTGGCTAAACCCTGCCCTTTTACCAACTTGGTGGGCTTAATCTCCAGGTCAAACTCCAAGATCTTGGCAATTCATTTACCTCTTCTCCCATCTATGTCAGGCTGTACATGGATGTCCTTCACAGAGGCTGAAGGAACGTATGCAGTCACTCTTGAGTGTAGGACATAGACTCTGAAATATTTGAGAGATTTCACCAAGGCATAGGTTTGTTTCTCCATGATCTCATACCTGATTTCTGCATCTCTCAATGCCTTACTGAAGAAGGAAATAAGTTTCTCTCACCCTTCCTCATTTTTCTACAATAAGATCGTTGCTACTGTATCAAAAGAAGCAAAAGAAAAAATTAGGAAATCCTTGGAGTAATCAGGATTAATAAACACAGGTGCCTCAGTCAATGCCTTCTTTATTTGGAGAAAATATTCCCTGGGCTCAGCAGTCCATTTAACTTCATTTCCCTTTCTGAGCATGGTTGTGATGTGTTTCACCACCTCAGAAAAATTTGAGACGAACCGCCTCAGAAAGTTAATCTTCCCTAAAAAGGCCCGAACTTCCTTTCTAGACCTAGGAAGTGATAGGGTCTGAATTTCCTCTACCCTGTTGGGATCAATTCTCAGTCCTTCTGTTGATACTATATGGCCTAACATCTTCCCCTCCTTCATAGCAAACAAATATTTCTTGGGATTTAAGGATAGGCCAAACCTCCGACACTTCAAGAAAACTTTCCTCAGGTGACAGCAGTGCTCTTTGTCAGACCTGGAGAAGACTGTGATGTCATCTAGGTAGATCACCATGAACTGATATTTCTCCCTGATGAAGGCTATATCCATGGCTCGCTGAAATGTTGCTCCTGCATTCATTAGTCCAAAAGGCATTTTGGCATACATGAATGTGCCCCAAGGAGTGGTGAAGGTTGTTTTTTCTCTATCCTCGGGCATGACTAATATCTGATTATAGCCAGAAAAACCATCAATCATGGATATCCTAGATGCACCAGTTACCCTCTGTAATATGTGTTCCATGTTGGGTAACGGATAGTTGTCTTTCTTTGAGCTCCTATTCAGGTTCCTGAAATCAAGACAGAGCCTGATTTCTCCACTTTTCTTCCTCACGAGAACTAGATTGGCCACCCAGTCAGAATATCTCAAGGGGAAAATGATTTGGGCATCTAACAACTTCTTCACTTCTTTCTTAATGATAGGCATCAACATGGGATTTATCTATCTTAGCTTCTTCCTGAATGGCTCAGCCTCTTCCTTTAGTGGGATCTTGTGCTCAATGATAGATGTGTCATATGTCTTAAGATCTTCATAGGTCCATGCAAACACATCAGCAAATTCTTTTAATAACTCAATATATTCGACCCTTTGTTCTTGGGTCAGGCTGCTTGACAACTTGACAAACTTAGGATCCTCCTATGTGCCAATGTTGCACTCAGTTGTATCAACATCTCCTCTTGAAATCCTACCCATTACTGCCACATCATTCCCATCGAAAAGTATTTCTAAAGGGACTAATCCTTTAGGAATGTGATTGCAGGGAAACTGAACAATATGGTGATTGACAATTTTATTTAAAAATACCTCAGGGTGAGGGTCACCTTCGGGATCAGGGTCCTGATCAATCAGAAAATTCATCGACAGAATGAAGAAATTTTTTGATTTCAGATCTTCTTCGAATACCTTCCAATGCTTGACATTGTCCAGGATGGATGGCCTATATCTTATCTCGACCCCATATTTGATCTTAGGTGGCAGAGGGATCCTGAACACACTAGCTGAGACAGCTAAGGAATCGGCCAAAGAATTCTCCTCTCTTGGAATAAAAGAAATGTTGAAAGCCGAGAAGAAATTATCAATAAGGTCCCATAACTCATTTCTGTAACTTCTGAGCCAAGGATGCTTAGCCTGATAAGCATTCCTGACTTGCTGGATAATCAACTTAGAATCTCCGAACGCTGCTATCTCCTTAATTCCCATTTCTTTTGCAGCCCTCATACCCAGAACAAGAGCTTTGTATTCTACCACATTGTTGGTAGTTTCAAATTCCAGCTTGTATGACAGGGATATGGTTTCCTGACAAGGTGATACGAAAACCACTCCAGCACCAGTGCCTACACTAGAAGAAGCTTCGTCGAAGAAAATCCTCCAAACAGAGGTGGTTGGAGGGGGGATCTCATGATTAAAAGTGGGATTATTTATGATCTGTAAAGGATCTTTAGGAGTCTCAGTGATATGCAACAAACTAGACCCCAAATCAGTGTCAAGTGCAAAGATGGGATGGTTGGTGGGGTTTGCTTCGTCACTAACAATGTAGGCCAGATGAGCTTCCCTGTATGACCTCCTGTGTTCCCCTCTGAAGAATGGAATGGTGGCATATGTGAGATCCATCTTTAATGTTCCTCCAAGTCTTTTAATCCAAGATCTTGACAGCAGCATGCCAAACTTGGGGGGAACATCAGCTACCACAATGTCCATGACCACACTCTTCATTGGCAGCTGAAATAAGGAGAACACCAAGTCTTTGATGACCCCAAGGCATTGCACCCTCCTTGAATCAAAAGAGTACAAATCATGATAAGCCTTTGTCACTTCCAGTCCCAATTCTTCCATGACTATTTTGGGCATAAGGTTGTGGGAAGCTCCTGAATCCATGAGGCAATTATGCAGCACCTTATCATGTATGTTCAGGGATGTGTAGAAGGGAGGGGATGAATCATCTCTGTATTCTACCATGGGACCTAGGATGATGGCTGGATTTTCATCTTGAATATTTACTGAGTCCGAGGAAGGCTGGGGGGACTCGGATTGTAGAAGTTTGGAGAGGGATCTTTTGAAATCTTCATTTTTAACTAGCTCTGAGAGGGGTACGGGAATTATATTCATTTGAATTTCATGCTCAAAAATTAAGGAGGAAATAGGCTTATGAGCTTCCCTTACCTCAAAGACAGGTTCCTTGGCTGTTGGCAAAGTATTCTGAGCTTTCTTTTCTTTAGTAGTGATTGTTGCATATTTAGCAGGCCTTTCTGCTATGAGGGGTTGATCTTGGCTATCATAATTTCCTTCTTTCTTCTTTGACCTGAGATGATATATGTTAGGAGTGTTGTTGGCTCTTTCCCCTTTACCCAACTCATTGAATTAGTTTTTCATAAGGGATTCTTCATATATAGAATGAGTCAGATGGGGGAAAGGGAAAGTGTCTTCAATACAATGAATTTCAGGGTCGAGCTCATCTATCTCCTCTCCTTCCTCATGAGCAACTAAATTATTTTGGAGAGGAGCTTGGATCCTCTGCTCATCTCTATCTTTGCCCCTTTGTTCCCTTGGCAAATCCTATGGCACATTGTTACCAGGCCTCCAGAAGCCTCTGTTATCAATATTTTGGGGATTTTTGTGCGTGGGCTTCCCTTCTAACTCCCACCTTTCCATTCTACCCAAAAGTGACTTTATCATTCTAGTTAACTCGTCCATCTGAAGGGGAAGGGGAGAGGAATTGGATGGGGAGGCTTCAGGTCTTTTCGTGGATATGTCTCTATCAACCTTATTCCTGAGTCGGTCGACAACCAATATGTTAGATTCTACTTCCACAACTGCATCCTGCATGTGAGCCAGAGTAGTGGCTCTCCTTTCCCTCAACAGAAGGCAGAAATCAGGATCAAAAGCGCTAGCATAAGTGATCTTAGCAGAGGCTTATGAGGGATTTATCATAGTGGGGATTTTATTATACATTTTATTGAATATCTTGGAGAAGTCAGAGACAAATTCTCCTTCCTTTATTTTCAAAGACCCAAACTTTGTCATGTAATACATGAAGTCTTTTTTGTCTCCCCATTGTCTCAAAAAGGAATTATCCAAAGCCTCAATCCCATCTATAGATCCAGGAGGCAGGGCCCTAAACCACTTTCTAGCCTCGCCTTCAAGGCTATGGATGAAAATCAAAATCCTCATCCATACATATGCATGCATGATAACATGACCATCTGTGAAGCTGTAAAAGGATTCAAGGTGCTCTTCGGTGGCTATGTCCCCTTCACCTGTAAACTTGAGAAGCTGCTTGAGGTAGCCATCTACTGTAAGGGCATTGAGAGGCTGAGGTAACACAAGGGGAGCATATCTAGCAACTATTATAGCCTCCATTCTGGTCATGGGGGGATTTGATTCTACCATAGGAATATTAGGTGGAGGATAACTTGGAGGAGAAGGAGCTCAAAATACGGAGGAAATTGGAAATGCGCTACCAGGTGGAAAGGGAAACAATGAGGGATTTAGAGAGAAGGCTAAAGGGCTTGAGTTAGTAGATGCTTCTCTCTATGCAGTAGCAGAAATAGTAACAAGAGGAGGGGTGGTGAAATATTCTACGGTCCGGGATCTATGCCAAGGTACAGCTTCAGGGGAGAGGGGAGTGACAAAGATTTCACCCTCCAATCTCAGACTAGGAGGGGAAAACTCAATAGGAACACTCCCCAAATTCAGGAAACGAGAAACTTTAGAAATAGGTCTGCTAGGAAGCTGAGAAGAAGAAAATGGAGTTTCTACAGAAGGAGATGGCGAATTTCCTGGTTCAGCAGTGGGAGCTTCTCCTTCAGAGGCCTTCCCTTTTCTGATAATCACCTTTGGATCAACTTCAGGCATAGATAGAGGCAGTTGTGGATGGGACTGTGTGTGTCTACCTTTGGAAGCCACAATTAACATAGCAGGTTCGCCCCAGTGGATTCGTCACAATGGAGTCACCAGGTGCACAGTAGCAATCTTCAAGGGCTCTGAGTTGCATAGTGGTGAGTATGTGAAAGAAAGAAGGGGAAAAGTCTTGAATATGAGATCCTCTCAGACCAGAGAAACTTCAAAGTAAACCTCAAACGTTGCAGAACTGATACAATCAAACATACATCATATAGTTATAACAACACCCAACTGGATCATCCATGCCCTGGTTCTTAACATTTGGAGGAACGAGGAAAGGAGAAGGTTGGTCGCCATTAAACAAGAAATCTCAAAATATCGTCGTATATCCAGAGAACCAGAGGCTAAGTTAAAGCTTTACAGTCGGGAGAATCGCTCTACCATCAATAGATTACAAAAATGGAAAAATTGCCTACATATACCCAAAGCCAATAACGACACCAAAACCAAGACTTATCTTTAAAAACATTGCGTCTGCATGTTTACTAGCAGACTACACCTGCAGTCTTTGGACGGTCATGCTCTTGTGTCAGATGCAACTAGGCTCCTGGAAACCCTGCAAAAGAATTGACCTGTCTCAGGTCCCTTTCTGGACTTTCCATTTATGGTGGAGATGATGTCTAACCACCACCAACCACCTCAATAATTGCTTCCTTGGGATTGGGAATGGCCCAACCAACTCTGCATTCTTAGGACGTGGAGGCCCTCTCGCGTTGCCACCTGGATCGGTTGAACAGCCTAATCGATAAGACATGGAGGCCGACGTGAAGACTAGGGCACATGATTGGAAGTGGTGGATGAGAGGTGAGCAGGCAGGGATGAGGGGAAACAATGAATGAGGAGGTGAGGGGACATGACTCGTTGAGGGAGGACACGTTGCTTATGATGGGGCGATGCGGAAAAGAGAGGGATAGATGTCGGAAGGCAAGAGGTCAAAACGAGAATAAGGTGGGCCAGGATGGCGCTAAATGGAGGTGATATATGGAGTGGAAGACAGGTGGAGGAAGATGAAAGGTGGAGGCAATCGTGAGGGAATG
>ML777751.1:356541-368760 GCA_009831015.1 Picea engelmannii | reverse complement strand
TTCCATTGGAGAGGGAAGGGACCCAAGTCCTCTTTCTCCATTGTGTGTCTTTGGATTTCATCAATAAGATCAGCTTATACATTGGTGATATTGGTCCATTTACATTTGTTTTTCATTTCTTTTATATGCTCATAGTTTCATTTAGTTTTTGTTTAATTCTTGTTAATAGCTTTGTTGTTTTCTTTCTAACCTTTACCTTACAGCTGTCATGCCTAGCAGAGCCCAACTGGGCATGTAAGTACTCTCATTTTGCTCATCAAGTGATGAATAGAGTGAAAACACACTTCTTTGAATTTATTATGGAAGTACTATGATTGTTCTTGTCATAGGTTTCCACTTAATGCAAGACAAGCATGAGCTCAAACAACACAGAGAGATAAACTTATATTTTGTTGATCAGCTAGAGGTTAGTCTATGTGTTATTTATTTAAATTATTTATGAATGAATAATGATTGTGTTATCTAGACGTTAATTAGCTTTGTCTGTTTTCGTCAAATCATTACAATTATATTCATTCGCTATTTAATAGTTTGATAGTTTTGATTTTTAGAATAAGTTTTTCTTTTACTTAGTCAGCTTAAGAAACATCACCTCAAACAACCACCTTCACAAAGCTTTGTTTAAACTTTGCAAACTGTATATCATCATTGTATATTGACACTCTTGATGTACATTTGTAATTAGTGTGTCGATTGTTAGAATCATTTCCTTAGTTAGTTTATTTCCTTTCATTGTTTTTAGGACCCTAGTTGGATAACAGAGCCAATAAACCCATCAGGTTGGATCATACCAAATGGCTTGGGTTAAATAGACAACCCTGGTTCAGATCTATTCTTCCCATTGACAGTGTGTCATAAATGCCCGTCAACACACATGCAATAGCAGTTGTGAGTAGGTATATGAAAAATCTAGGTAAATAACATTGGGATACAATAAAGTGGATTCTCAAGTATTTGAGAGGTACTAGTACTCATGCATTATGTTTTGGAGGTTCAAACATTGTTCTACATGGATATGTTGATCTAGATATGGACGGTGATAAAGATAGTAGGAGGAACACTACAGGTTATGTTTTTACTATAGGTGGAACAACATTAAGTTGGATTTCGAAACTAAAAAAGGTTGTTGCACTTTCAACAACGGAAGCAGAGTATTTTATTTCTACAAAGGCTAGTAAAGAGATGATTTGGTTACAAATTTTTATGGAGGAATTGAGAAAGAAACAAGAGAATAGAAGTTTGTACTGTGACATCCAGAGTGCCATTCATATTGCAAACAACTTAGCCTTCCAATCTAAGACTAAGCATATACAGATCATGTACCATTTCATACAGTTTGTTCTAGAAGATGGATAATTGAAGTTGGAAAATATTTGTTGGTTGTGGAGCATGATTATCTTCCTGATTCAGAGGTTTTTTCCAATCGTGCTTGGACACCATTCCCTAATGGGGGGGTGTGGGGGAGATCTCCCCCCCATAACTGTCACCAAGGGGTCCAGGGGGGGGTGGAAACAATTTTTGTAGCCCCCCCCCTAACGAGATACAAAATTTTGGGAAAAATTACCTTGTAAAATATTGTAATTTCATAGTCAATTTGGATTGTTCATTATAAGGTCACAGATCTGACGGTAGAAGTTATTTTAGGGGTTTTTTTCCCTAGAAGGAAACCCTCTTTTATGAGGGAATTGTGTTGCGACTGTGTATTATTATGAATATTGTATTCTGAGAGAGGATACTGTGAGAGAAAGAAGAGGAAGTTACAACGTGTGTGTTGTAGGTTGTATCCCTTCATTTTGCTAGATAATAAAAAGGAAGGACCTGAAAATTTCTCTGGTGAACGTAGCCCACACTGGGTGTCTTTATTGTGTTGTGTATCTTATGTGTTTTATTTCCATATTTGTCTTATTTTATTGATCCTCGATCCTATTTTTCTAACAAGATACATATAACTAGCTAGAATCCCGCAGACATGCTAACAAAGGTAGTAACCAGGGAGAAACTGAGTTCCTACTCAACTTCAATTGGTCTTCAACAATGAAGGTGAATATGAGAAATTTGTTAGGTCCAAGGTGGATCGTAGTCCAACAGGTACAACAACAGTGGAGTTGTTGTGATTAGTCTCCAAGTGGGAGATTGTTAGTTTTGGAGCCTGATTATCTTCCTAATTCATATGCAGTCAAAGAAACTGTAGGATACACAATTCTTGGCAAAAAAAAACATTAATGCAATTCAAATATTGTAATTTCATAGTCAATATAAACGATTCATTATAACGTCATAGATATGGCAGTAGAAGTTATGTTAGGTTTTTGTTTCCTATAAGGAAACACTCTTTTATGTATTAGGGAATTGTATTGTGATGAGAGGAATGTGAATATTGCATTCTGAGAAAGGAGACTATGACAGAAAGAAGAGGAAGTTACAACAGATGTGTTGTAGGTTGTATCCCTTCATGTTTTGGATAGTAATAAAGAAAGGACCTGGAAATTTCTATGGTGGGCATAGCCCACATTCGGTGAACTACATCTATTTGTGTCTCTATTTTATTTTTTATCTTATGTGTTTTATTTCCACATTTTTTTTATTTTAATTCTCTACGATCCTTTTTCTCTAACATACATGTCTATGCTCAACACTCCCACTGCATGGGCAAGGTCTTGTCGAGTGTAGAGCATCACATACATTTTACTACTAAAAACACTTTCATAGGGAACATGTACCATGTCATGTATTTATTCGTGTGTCTTTGTACACTGTTCAACAATTAGCCTTTCTTCCATAGGAATTGGAACCTTTGCAGGTTTGCAATCCTAAATGTTGAAATGTTTCAAACTTGTTTCAATATACCTCTTCTGGTTCAACCAGAGCTTTCTAGTTGTTCGATCTCTCTTGATGTCCATTCCCATAATGAAGTTCATTGTACCATGATCCTTCATGTAAAACTTGGAGGATAACTATTTCTTCACCTCCTTTATTGTGTTCATGTTGTTTCTAATTAGCAACATGTTGCCAACATACAATGCTACATATATGAAACACCCACCCTCTTCTTTGGAATATATGTAGTGATAAAATTTTCTTCTCACAAATCAAAAACTAAGAATGTATGTTTCAAACTTTTGGTACCACATCCTCGGTGATTTCTTTAGACCGTAAAGGGATCTTTTCAACTTGCACACCAAATCTTTCTTTCCCCTTACTACAAATCCTTCAATTTGTTTCATGTATATTTCTTCTTCCAAGTCCCCATGTAGGAACATTATCTTCACATCCATCTATTCTATTTCTAGATAAAATGATCCATCTAGAGACATTAGTACACTAATGGAAGTTAATTTTATAACATGGTGAAAAATCTCACTGAAGTCGACTCCTTCAACTTGGAAATATCCTTTCACTACCAGTTGAGATTTTAATTTATTGACTTGACCTGAGGCATTCATATTCTTCATGAATACCCACTTTCTACCAATGGGATTTATTCCACCAGGTAGTTCAACTAAATCCCATGTCTCATTATTATGAAAGGATTCCATCTCTTCAACCATGGTGTCCTTCCATAGTTTACCCTTTGTTGAGTCGAATTCCTCCCTGACAAACTTGGGCTCTTCATTGGTGGAAGTTAACACAAATGTGGAATAGAATTCAGATGGACTATACCTTTTGACTAGTTTTCTTACTTGTTCTGACCTCCTTACAATCAAGGTCATTTTTTCCACCTCTTCATCTAATTGATTCAACTCATCTAAATCATCTTCTTCGTTCCTCAGTTAAAACTGCACCTTCTCTGGATCATTCTTTGTTTGAACCATCACTTTGGACTCAGACTTCCTTCTGAATTCTAAGAATACCACATATTGATTGTACACTATTTTCCTTGATGAAAAATCCCAGAGCTTATATCCTTTCATTCCTTTTTTTGTATCCAATGAAAATACATTTGACTTCCTTATTGTCCATCTTGCTCCTTTTTTTCATTGGGAACATGCACAAATAAATCACAACCAAATACTTTGAGATGTGAGATCGAAGGATTCATACCTTACCATAACTCATGTGGATTCGTGTCGACTAGCACCGATGAAAGAGACATATTTACCAAATATTTTGCAGCGTCGACTACCTTTGCCCGGAATTCTTTTGTGATCCCAGCACCACTGAGCATGCTCCTTGCCTTGTCCATCAACATTCTATTGATTCTCTCGGCAACTCCATTTTTTTGTGGGGTATATGGTGTGGTATTTTGGCATGTTATTACACGCTACTTGCATAACTGATCAAATTAATTTCCACAGAATTCACCACCATTGTCAGTTTTCAACACCTTAATATTCTTATCTGTCTAGTTTTCTACAAGAGACTTAAACTCTTTGAATTTTTCAAAAACCTTTGACTTATTCCTCAAGAAATATATCCATGTCTTCCTAGAAAAATCATCTACGAAGAAGACATAATAAATGGATCCACCAAGTGAAGGAATTGAAATAGGACCAAACACGTCCCTATGAACCAATTCTAGGATCCCATTTTCTCTTGTTGCTCCATATGGAAACCCCGCCCAACTTTGTTTTCCAGATATACAATGTTCACAAAAGCCAAATTCTAAATTACATTTAGGACAATATTTGACCATGCATTTATTATGCATAGATCGAAGTCCTTTCTCTCCAATGTGTCCCATCCTCTCATGCCATAGCATGGTCGGGTCAATTTGACAAAGACTTGTTGAGTCGGGTTGAATCGAGTCAGTCCGAGTCGAGTCGAGTCGATTCGAGTCAACTTCATGAACAACGGTGTTTTTGCATCTAGTCGAGTCGACATTCCCTAATAACTTATATAGGGTTCCAATCTGAAATCCTTTCATTATTACCATCACACCTATGAAAATATTGCATGTATCCTTCTAAAAGAGAGTGTGCACCAAAAACCTAGGCATACAAAAACCTAACTCTAGGAGATTGAAGTGCCAAAAGTCATGTGGGCCCTGATTTTGTACATCAACTTCCCCGGGTTGTAAATTTTGCATATGATATTCGTTTTAGGCACACGATATCCCAATGGAAAGGTATATCTGAGGACTACAGATTTTTCCATCACACTCTAACATTGATTCCAATGTGACTCTGTCGATCCCAAAAAACATTGTTTAGCGCCTCAAAATGGCCCTGAACGTTTAGGACCCAAAAACTAGAAAAAGATTGTCAAGATGAAAATTGTATGTAATCCACTTGGAAGAGGTGCTTGGACACCGATATCCACCTAGATTAATCCTCCCAAATTAGGAAGCAATGGTATCCATTGCATTCATTTCCCCTATCAAATGAGGAAATGTATGTTGAATTCGTCCCCGGGTGAGCCACTTGCCTTGGTGCAGGAGTTGCGTCACTTTGACAACATGATAACATTGAAGATTTTGTTGGTGAGTACCCTTGACTTTTGTATCAATGATATGATCAGTGGATGTCTATTCCATGCAGTCAGGTTTGAGATCTGTTGATGTCAATTATTATGTTATATTTTAGGTGTCCAATAATGGTGGAAAGTATGGTTGAAGGAGGCCCACATTAAAAATTGGATGCAAGCCAAGGAAGCGGGGAATGTTGAGCTCAAAACAATTGTCACCCACATTCTTGGTGATGGTTTAAGGTCCATAGCAGAGTGGAAAAAGCTTCCTATGGGGTCCTTTAAGGCATTCTTGTTGCAAATGTAACCAAACTTTATCGCCCACCTAAAACTTGTGGGGCACCTGATGTTGACCATGGTGTTTCTTGTACTTGGCATTGGGCTTCTGAAAAATATCCTGAACCTATTGGCAGATCTGTTGGATTCGTTCAATGAACCAGGTGGCTTTTTTGCCTTTGGTTTGAGCATGGGACGATTCTTCCAGTGTGGATACAAGGCATAGTGCAGCATCCATGGGACCCAATGGTTGAAATCCCAACCCCACCTAAAAGGGGCTATGGTCGGTTGAGCTATGTATGGCTCTGTTGTAACTGTGTTGAACATAGGGAAGAATATCATCCCATCTACATAGATGCTTGGAATTGTACATGTGAAAGATATGCATGATCATTTTGTTGACAACCTTGATTTGGCCATCTGTTTGGGGGTGGAAGGTCATGGATTTGGTGAGCTTGGTGTCTAGTCATGAACAAAGGCTTGACCAGAATGTGTTGAGGAACCAACTATCTTTATTTGAGATGATGTTTTGCGGTATCCAAAAATGTATCCACACTCATTCAAAGAAGATATTGGCAGTGGTATTTGTTGTGATTCTCTTCTTGCTGGTGGCCAAAATCTCCATCTTGGAAAATCGATCAACAACCATGAAAACATAGTTATTTCCTTGAAGGAAGGCCCAACATGTAGTCCATTGATATGGATTCCTAGGGCATGTTGGGATTATGAAAACGTGCATGCCTTGTTTCTTAATGGTTAGTTTGGAAATGGAACAGGTCGTGCAGGACATGATATACTTGTTGACATCCTTTCAAATTTTTAGACAATAGAAATGTTTTTGCAGCACTGTCATTGTTGTTTCTATGCCAAAGTGTCTTGCCACCTGACTATAGTGAGCTTCCAAAAAATGATTCGCTCGCTCGCTTGATGGGATGTAGAGATGGCCCATATGGCAGAACAAACTATCCTGAGGATGGAAATTAGTGACAGTTGTGTTTATGCCCAGCATATGGTAAGTAGTGGTGAAGTCAGAATCACTCTCAGAGAGTTGGGACCATATGAAGGTCTCATGTTCGTGGGAGTGTAGCACCATGGTTGGTGTTGCAACTGGAGGATGACTGAGGAAGTCAACAATGCGGTTGGTGCTCCATGTCTTATACTTGATATTGATATGGAACTATTGCAATTATGTGGACCACTTCTGATGGAATTCATTCTACAATTTTCCTTGTGTCTACATGAACTACAGAGGCTTATGATCAGTATGGAGGATTGTCTCCTTCCCGAGAATGTAATTCCTCCAATGGAGTACATTTTTTTGTCTTGTAAGTGGGTTACTTACAGACTATATATGATAGTATCTCACTATGATAGGCCATGGGAAATTCATGTTGAGTGATAACTGCACCCACAACATAGTCTGAAGCATATGTCTCAATCTCAAAAGGTTGTTGCAGGTCGAGTAATGAGAGCACCAGGGCTGAGCACAAGCGTTCCTTTAAGTATTCGAACACTTTCTTTTGTGATTGGCCCCACACAAATGTTTCCTTTCCACCATCCCTGGTCACTTGGCTAAGAGCCCATGCAGTGTGGGAGAATCCCAACAAGAACCTGTGATATAAAGTGGCAAGGCCTAAGAAGCCCCAAAGCTCAGTAAGTGTGGTCGGGGATAGCCATTCCCGGATGACTTGGATATTTTCTAAATAGAGATCCACCCCATGCTCATCAACAATTTATCCTAGGTACTAGACCCTTTTCGTGTCGAAGGAACATTTTTCCAAATTTTCATATAGCTTGTGTTGTCGCTGAGTGTGTAGAAACTGATGAATATGTTGCAAGTGTTCCACCCAACTCTTGTTGAAGATGAGGATTTCATCCAAATACACCACCAAAAAATAATTAGTGAAAGGCCACAAGATATCATCCATCATCCTCATGAAAGTTGTTGGGACATTTTTTAATCCAAAGGGCATGACCAACCATTCAAAAAGACCTTCTTTGGACTTGAAGGTAGTCTTACATACATCGGTTTGCTCTATTTAGACTTGGTGGTAGTTGGACTTCAGATAAATATTACTAAATTATTTGCCCCCCTTGAGTTGGTCAAGGATATCATCAATTCAAGTAATTGGGTATTGATTCCTAACTATGATTTTATTTAGGCCTCGGTAATCAATGTAGAGTCAACAGGTCTCGTATGTGTTCTACAGAAGCATGATTAGGATTCCACAAGGTGATGATCTTGGTTGGATGTGCCCCTTTTCTAGAAACCCTTGAATCTCGTGCTTGATTTCCTCATTTTCTGAAAGAGAGTGGCGATAGACTGGCCCATTGGGTAGTGGTGTCTCTGGGGTCAGATCGATTGAGTGCTTGACCTCATAGTATAGAGGTACCCCAGTGGGTGAGGAGAATATGTCTTGGTATTCTTCCATGACCTTATCCACTTGATTTTGCTGCATGGAGAGACCTGTCATAGAGGCCATGGATGTGGTTTCAACATTTCACTCACTTTTAGCGTGAATCACAAAGAAGATAAAATTCCCAGGCTGAGAGATGACCTTCCTGCATTTCTTGGCAGATATCAAGGAAATGGTAGTAGGTGGGACTATCTCAGGTATCCTGTAAAATTTCCTGTCCAAAGTAATAATAACACTACGAGGCCTAGACTAATATACAACATGACATTTCCATAAATAATTTTGTCCCAAAAGAACATCACAAAGTTTAAGGCGACTGACATCACACAACACCTCTTCTTTGAAGGGATTTATGTCATAGGGCAGACGACATTGTTGGTTGACGCGAAGATCGCTGCCTTGGAAGATCCATTTGATAGTGTACGGTTGTCGGTGTGGTGTTGTTAGTAGATACAACTTCTTGATGACCTCCACTGATATGAGCCTCTTCTAGATACCTCTATCAACAATAAAGTATAGCAGAGTACCCTTCACCCACATTTTTGAATGAAAGAGGCACTCACCTTCCTCTAGTTCATCAGGTTCATTGGGATTGACCTTGTTGGTAGGAATGGTGGCACTGGGTTTTGTGTCAATGATACATCTTCCTTTTTTTGGTTTTGACTCAGATTTGGAGCCTACATATGATTTAGAGGCTTTCACTTTATCCACCAATGACTTCTTTGAGATACATTCATTGGTTTTATGACAAGGGCTCTTATGGAACTCGCACCACTTCCTAGTGTCTTTCTTTGTTTTCCCATTGTCCTTTGTTTTTATTTTAGAATGGTTGTCCTGAGGTTGTCCATCCTTTCTCTACCCTTTTTTCTGTGGTTTGGGGCTGCATTGGCCCTGCTTCTTCTGTGAGGGGTTTGCATACCCAAAATATCACATCTTTTGTTTAATATTCTACTCGATTTTGATAGAATTTCGATAGCCTATGCCCAAGGATGATATGTCTAGAAACTCCATTTCTATCTAGATGTATCTATGTAGATCATCACAGTACTTGAGCAGCAAATCTCACTTAGAGTCTTTTATACCTAGCTTGGTGCGGAAGGTATGGAAGACATTGGTGAACTCTATCACTGCTTGGCCCCTTTCCTATTGCAGTGTGGTCCATATTGTATATAAGTTGTTGTAACTTCCAATAGGGTAGTATTGTTCCTTAATAACATCCCTGAAAGAATGCCAAGTGGGTGCAACTACAAATAATGTAGATCCCTCTATTTCCTTTTTCTCATAGAAAGTCTCCCACCAATATTTGACATGGGGGACAAACTTAAGGAGTGTAAATGTAATATTTTCTTTATCGAAAAATTTATGGATAGAAAAATACCATTCTAGAATGTTTAACCATTTGTCTACAACATCTGCATCTATTTTACCTTCAAATATAGGTATATCAAAATTGATTTGTACCTTGAAGGGGGAGGCACCTCTACTCGAGGAACATGCGTCGCCTGTCGATAGTTGTCGAAGGATTCCTCGAGTAATATTTTAAAGGGATCTCATGCCCCATTGTAACAACCCTATTTAAATAACTAATTGTCAAAGTTAAATAATTGCTTAAGGTTTATTACGTTTAATTAATTAAATAATTAATTGTTCTAATGTATATTAATTAATTAATTATTATTTATTAATAATAATAATTAATTAATTATTGTTTAATGTATATTAATTAATCGATTAATTAATTAATTTACTCATTAAATATTTGGGGAATGAATTAAAGTCTAATAAATTTTAATTTATGAAAAGAAAACTTAACGTATTGAAGGGGGGTTGGCATTGAATGAAGGGATAAGGTGGTTGCATTGAAGGGAGAGGCGGTGAACAGACGGGGGGATATGAGGGAGAAAATACATTCGATAGAGGGACTTTTGATTTTAGGGGAGGCAGGGAGAATTTATGGAGATTAGGAGGAGATTGTATGGGAGCATTTTTCCAGGGGAGGGATGGGAAAACTGTAATTCTGGTTTGGCTTGAGGAATTTGCTGGACTGTTACAGGGGAGCATCGATTGCTGGGATTTTTGGGCTCGGGGGCCAGGAATCCTCACAGAATCCTGGAGCTAGGGAGCCGGATAGGCTCTGTTCCTAGCTGGCGGGGAGGAAAGATTCGATTTTGGGAAGAGTTTGGGCAAAGCAACGAGGACAGACGGAGTTGGGGAAATAGCATCACTGAGAAGTATTTATGTCATTATCGATATGATGGTTCACTATTTTACTAAGATGTGTATGTTTAATTTTATATATATGATTTGTATATCAGGTTGCTCAATTATAATTTGCTGAACCATGAACTGTTAGTTTGTTAGTTGTTGAATATAAAACTGTAAAAAAATTATGATATAAATTTTATGTTTAAATGTATTAAGTTTTGGGCTTTGTTAGCAAGGATCCTACACATGGTATCAGAGCCAAGTTTAAAAACTTGGACCAGGGACTACCCACCTGCCCACCCACCTTTGAGACCAAAATTTAGACATGCATAACCAGAATTTTAAACAACCTTTAAACAGTCCTTATTGAAGCCTGAAGCAGCCAGAAGTAACCCATAATTGACCCTTGTAACCCTTGAATAACCCTGAAACCACTAATAAGAATTATGAAATAGAATAAGATGTAGCAAGAAGGAGTCGTGCAATTCTGTTCCATCCTCCCATCTCTGGTTTCAGCCACCAACCACATGTTTACTTGTAAGAACCTTCACCTACAGAGGACAAAGAAAGACATCATAAAAGATGCATTAGATGGGTCAAAATTTGTAATTATAAAAAATAAAAAATAAAACAACAACAAAGAAACAAACTTTATTTAAAAACAAAAGGTGGCATCCCTTGGACATTAATAAAATTAGCTTAGCTATCTTATCTTTTATCTATATTTACATGGGATAATAAAACATGTCAAGCCAACAATGTAGAAACAGAACAACAGTCATGTTATGTCAAGGATCTACCCAAAATGCCATAGAAAGCAACCAAATCAGTGAGTAAAAAAAAAACGGCTTGTTCTTAACATCATGGCAAGAATTGGGAAAAAGAAAAAAAAATTGTTAGACAGAGGCAGGGAGAAGCCTACGATTAGAATAAGTAAGAAATTTGGAAACCCTAGCATTGAAAAATGTCCATAATTGAGGTTAAGAGTAAAACAAATTTAGCCCGCAGGTTATTTACCAAAGAAAACTCCATTTAAACCTTAAGACCTAGTCTGAATACCAATGCAAACAAGTGTTGAGGCTTATATCTACAAGTGAGACAAGGTGAAAGCCCACGCGGTATCACTGCACTACGCATCTCCACCAGAATAATGAAAATATAAATATATAATAAATAATGAAAAAAAGATAAAAGATAAAAATAAAAAAAAAGATATATAATAAAAAAAAATGTGGATAGTGGAAGGATTGGTAAATAGTAAACAGACAACCTGTTGAATAAGAATGTTGATCAAAATGCAACAACTAGTACACCTTTGCTTGATCTCAAACATTCTAGCAACAAATAATGGAAAAAAAATAAGAAGAAGAAAAAGATAAAATGAGTATAAAAAAATAATGGGCTTGAATCCCAATTCCCAAGACATAACACTCGAGAGATAAACTAGAACAACGTAGAGGCAGAAGACCATCGGGGCTCACTTTTAAGTTATTGAGAATAAAACACCCAAGCATTGACAACACCATACCAAATTCCCAACAACCAAGTGTCGAACCAAGGAAGGAACCCATGAGGGCAGAAGAGTGCACTACGTGTCAAGCGCATAGCCGTAGGCCCATATTTATGCATCATCTCAGCGTAAGCCACGAGGAGGAGAGCCTGTGAAGCGGTTCTACACAATGCATCAACTCAGTGCAACCATCGAGCCATTAACCTAACACCATACAACACACAACCATGCACTATTCCAGCAAACCAACTGAGCTATCCCAGCGGCTACCATCAAAACAACAGAACACCCAAGAGCCGAGCCAAGGAAAACAATAGAACACCCAGCCTAGCACCCAAGCGCAAGGACATCAGTGGGAGACCATGAGTGCATATTGCAATACATTTTATACAACAATAGATTCAAAAA
>ML777751.1:345570-356507 GCA_009831015.1 Picea engelmannii | reverse complement strand
TCAAACAATACGAGTTAATCCCCAATAGTAAGTCAAGGCCCAGCCCTCAAGCGACAAGACACAAGGAGGAGCCCACCGGAAAGTTTTATCTGTATTGCAGTGTTGCTCACTCTGCAAGACTCTTGGAAACCCTATATGCCCAAGCGTAGTGGAAGGGCCCGATGCATTGAGTGCCAATCCAGGGAGAAAGGAAAGAGCCCACATGGTGCCAAATCTCATGCAGACCACAAATGGAGGCCAACACATAACCCATGACAAAATCCAATGACCAATACCAAGTTTAGAGCGATTGAACCATGACGAAGGAGCAGAGGGAACGCGCCACTGTGCACGATGCAACATGGACACCAGGGTCGACCGAGCAGAGGGACGGCCATGGTCGGCCTCATCCTTCACCTCTGTTGAGGGTTTGACAAAAACAAACAAGAATGAAAAGGGTCAAGTGAGGCTAGGGTTTGAATATATAAGGGAAAGAATAAATTAGGGCTGAGGATGAGAGCCCTGGGGAGGAGGGCACGTGGACCTCATGCACCCACGATGCCCAACTTTAAAAAAAAAATTATTTTAATTTTCTATTTTTTTTTATGGTATTTTAATTATTATATGTTATTTTAAAAAAAAATTATCATTATTAATTCTTTTAAATTTCAATCATTTAAATTAGGTTTAAAATTTTAAATTATTTAAAAAAAAATTGTTTTAAATTTTAATTATTTAACAAATAAAACAAAATATAGATATATATTAATTAATTAATTTTTAATAGTAATTGAATATAGAAGTATATTAAGAGTTTAAATTTTATGAAAAATGAAGGTTAATCTAATAATTAAGTAAATTGACTTATTTACCTTGATGATTTATTAGTAATCCTCATGATTAAATTAACATTATAAAATTATAATGTTAATGGTGGGTTTGAAACCTATGTCATTAATCATATATATGCCCTTATGACTAATGAATGTAATAGGGTTATTTTATATTTATAAATGTTAGAGTTCCTTGTAGAGTAGCGGGAGTTTGACACATGTTGTGGGAATAGTTAGGGTATAATAGGAGGTATGATAGAAAGCACTACATAAGGGATTTGATGCACTATGGCGAGTATGATACAATGCTGGCATAACTAGCAAGGAAGAAAGTCAATAGTTTTCTTAGGCAAAGACATCAAGCTTAGACGCTTTAACGCTAACCTAGCCACCTCCCCTAAAGAGAGTAACGTCTTTTTACAGACAAGTAAAAAAAAACTTACGCCTAACCCTGTTTTCTAGTTTAAGTTGCACAAATGTGAAATGTCCTTGAACTCACCCTGAGAACTTTGGTTGATGCAAATTAAATTATACAAGATGGTTAGGACTCGAGGAAATCGAGGCAGAGGGGAATTGTCACAGGGACTGCCAGTGCCGCTGCCACCATCGCCTGAACTAGATCTCATACTGTGCTCTTTGGAGGCCATAAATGAGACTTTAAAGGGGCGTCAACCAGCAGGGATCGAAGTGGAGCCCCCGCCATATGGAACGGGTAATCCAGAAGTGTCGAGGGATTCAGGGGGAGGACCTCCACCCGAAGACATCACTAGAGAACTACAGAAGATCAAACTTCTGGAGTTTGCCGGGGGTCATGCCACTGAACATGCAGAAGCATGGTTAGAAGGCATGACAAGGTGTTTTGCCTTAAGGTGAAGATAGAGATTTTTCAATTGAGAGACAGTGCCTTGAACTGGTGGGGCAACCTGGAGAGGCAGTTGCACCTTACCCCAGAAACCGTCTCTTGGGAAATTTTTGAGGAAAGGTTCCGAAGGAAATATCTACCAGCTTAATATGAGGAATAACAGGTGAGAGCATTTTATGCTCTAGTACAAGGACACAGGACCGTAGAAGAATATGAGATCAGGTTTATGGAATTAGTCAAATATGTTTCATACATGGATGATGACCAACAACAGGCAGAACGCTTTGTCTATGGGTTAAACCCTAAGACAAGGGCTATGGTGCAGATGTGGAAACTGTCTTCAGTAGCAGAAGCAGTGGAAATTGTGTGTTATGCAGAGGAACACATGAACTTAAATGGAGGTACAAGACTGACCTTTCTGCATCATCCTGGATTCATGGGGAAGGCCCCTAGGACATTTCTCAGGGGAGGGGGCTCAATTCCACCTCCATATGGTAATAGAGTAGCACCAAGGCTAGTATTCGCAGGGATTTCAATGGCAGTGAGTGCAGCATCCCATTCATCACCAACGATGCAGGCAAGTCCATAGCCATCTCAGGGAGCAGCTAGTAGGGGCAAGGGTTCTAGGGGAAGGAACTCATTTTAGAGACAGTCACAGAACAATGGGCAGGTTCAATCTAGTGTTACCTGTTGGGGATGTGGAGGACCCCATTACCAACGTGACTGCCCAGAGTTACAATCAGGATTTGTGCATAGATAAGGAAAGGCCTCGATAGGAAGAGTAAGTGGAAACCACCAGATTTATGCAGTGGTTAATAATCACTAGGCAGAACATCAATCCACGGTGGTGGAGTCATCAGGTACGCTAAATCATATCAATGTGAACATTTTATTTGATTCAGGTGCCACAGATAGTTTCATTTCACCATCTACATTAGAAAAGAGTGGGTTGGCAACCTACAAGCACGATGACTTTAAACAAGTCGAGATGGCTTCGGGGGAAAAACAAGTGGTAGGACCTAGCATCAATAATTGTATAGCAAACCTGGGAGTGTGTACTACCAGGTTGAAGGTATACGTCACTACTCTCGGGACGTATGACCTAATCATTGGAATGGATTGGTTAGAAGCTCATCGAGCTTTTGTAGATTGTTTCGCAAAAAGGGTGCTTTGTGTCGACGATGAAGGAAGACCAGTAGAGATCCACAGTGTACGGAGACGGGTGTCTCTACGCTTTATCTCAACTATGAAGGTTAAGTGGTGCATGAGGCAAGGGTGTCAACTGTATGTAGTGGAAGTAATGAATGAAAGGAAGGGACCCTCCTTGGACCAATACCCAGTATTGTCAGAATTTAAGGATGTTTTTTCGAACGAGTTACCAGGGTTACCTCCTGAGAGGGAGCTTGATTTTACTATTGAGCTAAAACCTAGTGTAGAATCAATTTCCAAGACTCTGTATCAGATGACAGTGCCAGAACTTTGTGAGATGCAAATGCAGTTGAAAGAGCTACTGGACTTAGGGATAATAAGGCCTAGTCTCTCACCTTGGGGTGCACCGGTAATTTTTGTAAAGAAAAAGGATGGTTCCTTATGACTGTGTATAGATTACAGAGACTTGAACCGTGCTACAGTGAAAAATAGGCACCCAATGCCACGACTAGATGACCTCTTTGATCAGATGAAAAGAGCAGTGGTATTCTCAAAAATTGATTTGCGATCAGGGTATCACCAGTCAAGGATTAAGGAAGGTGATATTCCTAAAACTTCCTTTTGAACTCGGTTTGGACATTACAAGTTCATCGTAGTACCTTTCAGATTGACCTGTTGGACACACCTACCACACTTAGAGGGGGGGGGGTGAATGAGTGTGGGGATATCTTTCCCAAAACTTCCCTCTTTCATAAAAACGCATCAATTAGCATTCAACATTTATTCATTACCCATTCTTGTCATTTATAACCAGTTAGATGTGAGAACATATCAACAATATATCATCAACAAGTCATCACCACAATGAACACAAAGAACACAAGATGTATGTACAATTTTCTTTTTATTACGGACTACAATCCTTGGGGTTTATCAGCAACAACTAAATAGAGTACAACTCTATAAGAGCACCTTCTCTATAATGCAAGACTCAGCTTACACCCTTAGCATCAACTGAGATGAGGCAACAATCCTCAACAGATATCAATCTATCAATAGGTACATGACCTGTCAGTAGTACAGCCCACGTGTGCACGCGCCCTGGCTCACTATAGCCCATGTGTGAACACGACTAGTGTATAATGTAACAAGCGTATGCTTCTGAGCAACTAGGGTTTTTCTTTTCTTCAGATGCTCAGATCCTCTACAACCTACAATCACTTTCTCTTCTGTCTTCCACTGTCCAAACTGACCCACAACCAGTCACAACACATCCAAGATATCCAATAGCTTGCTCATGATCCACAACAAATCAATATGAATGCTATCTCAATCATGTATAAACAACTAGTATACCATAGCAATCATGTCACTACTGAATCATAAGAGTGCTACTCACTCCATCAACCAAATCAACCAAACTGAACCACATCATAGAAGCCATACAAAGAATTCCCTAAGAATTCACAACACTTCAAACAATAGTATCCATCAAGACAATAATGTAACAATACCAGTGTCTCGGTGAAAGATCTGAGGCCATAGAATGTAGATCTGGAACCTGCCTCATCATCCAAGAGCTTGGCACCAACTCAAACAAAAATCTCCATGATTTTATCCACTCCACGCTCTCTGTACACAGTCATCCCGCGTGTACACTCACCCTATACACAACCAACCTACATGTACATACACCCTATACACAGACAACCTGCATGGACATCAGAAAATAGGGCTTTCTGTGAATCCGAGACTTTTGTCGTCAAGATCTCTGACATTGCCAAATATTTGATGCATCCATGAGATCCTCCTCTCGCTCTCTTCCTCGGAATAGATATTCAATCATGCTCAAGAGATCCACACCAATAAGATTCTCTCACAAGAAGCTCTCCATCAATACTCCAAAAGATATTCACAAGAAGCTCTCCATTGATCCACAAAAAGGATTCTCACCAAATGTACATTTCACAAGAGGTCCTAGCTTCTTATTTATAATTTTCATCTTCTAGGTCACTTAACCCATTTTTAGGTTACTTAACCCATTTCTAGGTCACTTAACCTATTTTCCTTATTTTAGGGTTAACCACTTTCCATGAATAGAAAGTTCTCCAATACTTTATCATTTAAATATTCCTTCTTGATTTTGTCACTTCATTTTATCATTTGAATAATTCTTTCTTGATTTTGTCACTTTACTTTATCATTTAAATAATGATTTCTTATTTTCAAGCACTTTGACTTCTTTGACCTTTTGAGGCTTCAAGCCATCATATGGGGGTCCTTCAACTTCGTAGAGCCATAACTCTCAAACTGTGAGGAGTTATGTGACATTTCACATACCACCGAAAATGGCATGACAAGCACTATCCATCTAGGATAGTTTCACCAACAACTTCATTGATATTCATCTCATTATTCCACATACAAGCATGGGTCCTCCAACCGTTCTCCTAGGATAACTCAATCCATAAAGCATCTGCTTGTGGGGGCTTTCACCATAAGGGGACCACTTTGGAGTTCATCCATTTGTGCACCTTATCAACCATGATAAGACAATAATGATTCATCTTTGCATCAATTCACTACCGCATCATATATATCAACTATGCATCATGTATCAATGACAACTCATTCATCCATCTTCATCAATGCATCATATCAATGATCCATCTTTATCAATTGGTTTCCACTTGGACGTCTATCATTATCATCAAGGGAATCATATCAATGATCCATCTTTATCAATTGGTTTCCACTTGGATATCTATCATTCTCATAAATGCATATTCATTGTTCATCAATCATCAATCAATCAATTACTTGACATCAATCAATGACATCAATAAAACCAAACCATTTGCATCAATGACATATGATCCAACAATCTCCCACATAATCAAACCATTCGCATCAATGACAACATGATCCAACAATCTCCCCCTTTGGCATTGATGGCAATACCAACATTGATGTCGACTCCAATTACCAATTATTGATGTCAACATGTAGACAAGGCATGATCTTCATCAATAGTCAATGTGACTATCTGTCCACATCAATATCTCCCATCAATAGACATCAATCACATCAATGTGATTATCTCTCCCCCTTTGACATCAATGGAAAAGGGACATTCTCTTCTTTGGGTTGCTCCACCTGTCTTGTTGCCGCTATATAATCTCTCCCCTTTTGAGAAAGGGATATCAATCTGATGTAATGCTGAAAATACATCGAACATACTCCCCCTGGAATTATGCCTCTGTTCTCTTTCTTCAAAATAGGTCTCTTTTCTAGGTATGTATCTGATAAATATCTCCTCCTAGAATCATGGGAAGAAGAATGACTCCCCCTAAGGGTATGTCTCTACAAGATGAATAATATGCTACCATATGACAATCCTTGGACCTGTTCATGCATCAAAATTTTGCTATACCATACATAAAAAGATATGTCAACAATGAAATAGAGAATCATGAACAATATATCAACCAAGTGCATCATGTACCAAAATGTGCCCACCATGCACAACACCCATGTACATCAACCATGTACATCAACAATGTGCCAAAAGATATCATCCATGAAATGTATCCACCATATACCAACATGTGCATCTACCAATATGCCAACATGTGCATCTACCAATTATGCCAATCATGTGCATCCACCAATATGTCAACCATGTGCATCTACCAACATGCCAAACATTGTATCATATCACTCATGATATGTCTCCATCATGAATCAAGTGCCACAATCATGTATCAAACAAATACCAATGTTGTGAAAATCAAGTAATACCATATATGAGTGTAATACTATGCACCAATACCACAAAATGATGAGTCCAATACATGTATGCAAAGTCCTCCATAAAACATGTGCCAATCATCCAACCGTATGTCTCAACATGTAGCCTGATCCATATGAAAAATGCATGCACCATGATATCAACATATGCTTCACAAAATAATACATCATAAGATATACCAGCCATGTACACCACCATCATCACAAAATGATTAATCCCAACAGATCATCATCAATCCATACTCATGGGTTAGTTCCATGCACCCAAGATTTATTTTATATTATACCATTGTGTGATCTCACCATGAAAACCTGCAGCAAACAGTGTCAGAACCTGCAATAAACAATGTCAGACCCTGCAATGCAGAATTATACCATCACATCAAACTCCAAGCCATGTGCATTGTCTTTTTGCCAAGGCTTTACAACATATACATGGCCTGCTGCACAACAGAGCGCGTGTGTACGCTACCTATTCAAGGTCATCATGCATATGCACGTGACTGTCACCACTGTCACCCACATGTGCCTTAGTAGATGACATTTTTGAACTGCCCTTCAGTCTTTCATTCTGATCTGGTTTCTCTGTCTTCTTCACCCACTTCTGTAGATGACCTTTTTCCTCAGAACTTGAGCTCTGAGCATCCATGTTTTCAAAGATGTCTCCCTTTCTTACATCATTCCTTCTTCTAGCCATGCTATGTGAATTCCTCATCATGGACTTTCTTCTTGTGTTCCAACACTCTTGGGATCTGTGGCCAAATCCACTACATCTGTAGCATCTCATGGTGTTACAGTGAACAACAATATGTCCTACTTGATCACATCTCCAACACCTCATGGTGTTATGAAATCTTCCATAATGTATTCTTTCATAAGATCTACATTCAAAATCTTTGTTACCATATCCATTACATGAATAACAATGCCCATGAAAAACACTTTCATACCTTTGCTTTGGTGTCCCAAGAATGGCTTCTTGATGTCTTTCTTGCTTTGTACTTTTGAATTTTTCTTTGCCTTGTGTAGATGGTTTCTTTGCAATATTATCTTCTTTCTTTGATGGACTTACCTCATGCTTCATTGAGGTCATTTCTTCAGCATGTGTATCTTCTCCTTTGTATCCAAGACTTGATTTATCACATGATGGTCTTTGACATTCCAAGATCTTATCCAACATTCGTGAGCTATTCAAGAATTTGTTTGACTTTTTCACCTTCTTTCTAAGGTCAACAATTTCAGCTTCTAACTCACAACATGACTCTTCTTTTTTATTTATTTGATTCTTCAATAGTTCCTCTATTCTTTTGGCTTCTTCAATTTGGGTCTTGAGATGGACAATAGTTTCAAAACTTTTGCTAATCTCATATTCTACATTCATATCTTCTTTTCCATCTTTTAGTCTTGTGATCTCTTCTTCTTTTTCTTCTAATTTAGTCTTATTGCTCTCTTCTTGTTCCTTGATCATTTCTTTTAACTTCAAGATGTGCCTTAAACTTCTCCTAAGAAACTTCTTAGTGTTATCCGAAAGACAGTTATAGTCTATATAATAATGATCACTTCTATATCTATATAAACCCTCTTCAATTTCCTTTTGAAGTTTTAATAGATATCCTTCTATTCTTTTCATGGGATAAATATCATCAAACTTTACACAAACTATTTCTACATCTTCTTCTTCACTTGTATAGAAAAATTCATCATCATCATTACAATCAAGGGTTTTTGAGTGTTCTTTACCTTTATTTCAAGTATCTTCATGATCTTCATTTTTGCCAACATCAACACATAATTCTTTGCCTTCATCTTAAGGATCTTCCTTGATTCTTTATCTTTACTTGAAATGTTTTCAAAATCAAATTTAGAAATAATGCATTCAAGAGTTTTTGATGATTCTTTACCTTTGATGATCTTGATGGAGTCGTCTTCAATTTCTTCTTTCTCTTCCTTGCTTTGATATGTCTCCTCTAGCTTTAGCCATAGATCCTTGGCAAAAGTGCATTGTCCCATGCTCTCTTTGATAGGGCTTGAAAGTCCACTAAGAATGGTCTTGAGAGCCAATGCATCATTCTTCTTTCCTCCCCTTTGACCTGCAAACTTTGACTTGTTCTTCAATGGAACATATCCACCGATGGTTGCCTTCCAAATAGCTTCTCCCATTGTCTTCAAATACACTTTCATCTCTATTATCCAAGTAAAATAGTTTTCCTCATCAAGGATTGGAACTTCATCATCCATTTGTGTGTCTATGGATCTCCTTCAAGCTTGTTAAGGCTTGTAGTGAAGGCCTTCTCTGATACCAATTGTTGGACACACCTACCACACTTAGAGGGGGGGGGTGAATGAGTGTGGGGATCTTTTTCCAAAAACTTCCCTCTTGCACAAAAACTCAGCATTTAGCATTCAACATTTATTCATTACCCATTGTTATCATTTATAGCCAGTTAGATGTGAGCACATATCAACAATATATCATCAACAAGTCATCACCACAATGAACACAAAGAACACAAGATTTATGTACAATTTTCTTTTTATTACGGTCTACAATCCTTGGGGTTTATCAGCAACAACTAAATAGAGTACAACTCTGTAAGAGCACCTACTCTATAATGCAAGCCTCAGCTTACACCCTCAGCATCGACTGAGATGAGGCAACAATCCTCAATAGATATCAATATGTCAATAGGTACGTGACTTGTTAGCAGTGTATTCCGCGTGTGCACGAGCCCTGGCTCACTACAACCCGCATGTAAATGCAGCCAGTGTATAATGTAACAAGCATATGCTTCTGAGCAACTAGGGTTTTTCTTTGCTTCACATGCTCAGATCATATGCAACCTGCAATCGCTTTCTCTTCTGTCTTCCACTGTCCAAACTGACCCACAGCCAGTCACAACACATCCAAGCTCTCCAATAGATTTCTCATGCTCCACAACAAATCAATATAAATGCTATCTCAATCATGTATAAACAACTAGTATACCATAGCAAATGTCACTACTGAATCACAAGAGTGTTGCTCACTCCATCAACAAAATCAACCAAACTGAACCACATCATAGAAGCCATACAAAGAATTCCCTAAGGATTCACAACACATCAAACAATAGTATCCATCAAGACAATAATGTAACCATACGAGTGTCTCAGTGATAGATCTGAGGCCATAGAATGCAAATCTGGAACCTGCCTCATCATCCAGGAGCTTGGCACCAGCTCAAACAAAAATCTCCATGATTTTATTCACTTCACGCTCCCTGTACACAGTCATCCCGTGTGTACACTCACCCTATACATAGCTAGCCCGTGTGTACATGCACCCTATACACAGACAACCCGCGTGGACATCAGAAAATAGGGTTTTCTGTGAATCCGAGACTTTTGTCGTCAAGATCTCCAACATTGCCGAAACTTTGATGTATCCATGAGATCCTCCTCTCGCTCTCTTCCTCAGAATAGATCTTCAATCATTCTCAAGAGATCCACACCAATAAGATTCTCTCACAATAAGATCTCCATCAATACTCCAAAAGATATTCACAAGAAGCTCTCCATTGATCCACAAAAAGGATTCTCACCAAATGTACATTTCACAAGAGATCCTAGCTTCTTATTTATACTTTTCATATTCTAGGTCACTTAACCCATTTTTAGGTTACTTAACCCATTTGTAGGTCACTTAACCTATTTTCCTTATTTTAGGTTTAACCACTTTCCATGAATAGAAAGTTCTACAATACTTTATCATTTAAATATTCCTTCTTGATTTTGTCACTTCATTTTATCATTTAAATATTCCTTCTTGATTTTGTCACTTCATTTTATCATTTAAATAATTATTTCTTGATTTTGTCACTTTTCTTTATCATTTAAATAGTGATTTCTTATTTTCAAGTACTTTGACTTCTTTGACCTTTTGGGGCTTCAAGCCATCATATGGGGGTCCTTCAACTTCGTAGAGCCATAACTCTCAAACCGTGAGGAGTTATGTGACATTTCACATACCATCGGAAATGGCATGACAAGCACTATCCATCTAGGATAGTTTCACCAACAACTTCATTGATATTCATCTCATTATTCCACATACAAGCATGGGTCCTCCAAGTGTTCTCCTAGGATAACTCAATCCATAAAGCATCTTCCTGTAAGGGCTTTCACCATAAGGGGACCACTTTGGAGTTCATCCATTTGTGCACCTTATCAACCATGATAAGACAATAATGATTCATATTTGCATCAATTCACCACTGCATCATATATATCAACTATGCATCATGTATCAATGACAACTCATTGAT
>ML777751.1:333617-345488 GCA_009831015.1 Picea engelmannii | reverse complement strand
ATCATATCAATGATCCATCTTTATCAATTGGTTTCCACTTGGACATCTATCATTCTCATCAAGGGCATCATATCAATGATCCATCTTTATCAATTGGTTTCCACTTGGACATCTATCATTCTCATAAATGCATATTCATTGTTCATCAATCATGAATCAATCAATTACTTGACATCAATCAATGACATCAATAAAACCAAACCATTTTCATCAATGATGTATGATCCAAAAATCTCCCACATAATCAAACCTTTGGCATCAATGACAACATGATCCAACATGACCAATGCACCAGGAGTATTCATGAGCCTCATGAACGACGTATTCTAGAAGTACTTAGACCATTTTGTACAAGTCTTTCTAGATGACATCCTCATCTATTCCAAAAATAAAAGAGAGCATGAGGAACACTTGTGAGTGGTGTTGTATTTCCTTAGAGAGAACAAATTGTATGGGAAGTTGTCGAAGTGTTCCTTCTTCCAAAAAGAAATTCACTATTTAGGACATATCATTTCCGGTGAAAGAATCTTTGTGGACCCAGAAAAGGTAAAGCCCATTATGGAATGGCCAGTGCCAAAAAATGCCCATGAGGCAAGAATCTTCATGGGGATAACAGGCTATTATTGGAGATTTGTGGAAGGGTTCTCTAAAATAGAGAAACCCATCACCACTTTGCAGCGCAAGGGGGTCAGGTATGAATGGACAGAAGAATGTGATAGTGCATTCATCGAGATTAAGAGGTTACTAACTAGTGCGACAATTCTACGAGTGCCAGATATGGAAAAGGACTTCACAGTCTGCATGGATGCCTCGAAGCAAGGGTTGGGGGGAATTCTAATGAAGGATGGAGGAGTGATAGCTTATGCGTCAAGGAAGTTCAAGAAACACGAAGAGCTTTACGCTACGCATGATTTAGAGTTGGCAGTTGTAATGTTAGCTATGAAACTTTGGAGGCACTATCTTGTGGGGCGAATCTTTGAGCTCAAAATGGACCATCAAAGTTTAAAACATCTCTTCACTCAAAGGGATCTGAATGCCAGGAAAAGGCGATGGAGTGAGTTTATGAGTGAGTACGATTTTGGTATTTCATACATCAAAGGAAAGGAAAATGTGGTCGTAGATGCCTTGAGTAGGAGACCACGTGTCTTCTCCTTGGTACCTTTAAAATTCAATCTGAGGGAACGTGTGTTGACACAACTCCATGGAGATAGTTGGTATTTAAAGGTTACTTCAAACCTCCAGAGTGGGAGGCAATTAGATCCAAAGTATGAAGGATATAGTCTAGAAGAAGACAGACTGTTAAGATATCAAGGAAGGATGTACGTCCTCGATGGTGGGGATATTCGAAGCATCATACTGAAGGAAACCCATAGAGAAATTTATTGTGCACATCCGGGTGTGAAGAAGATGTACGCAGACATGAGGAAGCTCTTCTTCTGGGTAGGAATGAAGCACGATGTAGTCCATTTCATCGCCAAGTGCCTAGAGTGTCAACAAGTAAAAGCCAACCACCACCACCCGACAGGCCTCCTACAACCACATGATGTTCCTATGTCCAAATGGGAAGTCATTTCTATGGATTTTGTTGTGGGGTTGCCGCTCACATCTCATAGACACAATGCCATTCTTGTGATAGTTGATAAGTTAACCAAAACTGCTCATTTTATTCCGGTTAGAGACACTTACGATGTCACTAATGTGGCATGTGTGTTTGTAAGTGAGGTCATCCATTTGCATGGGATACCTAAGAAGATCATTTCAGATAGGGGCTCCAGATTCACTTCTAGGTTTTGGACAAGTTTGCAGTCAATGTTGGGGACTCAGTTGAACTTAAGCACAACTTATCATCCTGAAAAAGCTGGGAAAACTAAGAGAGTAAATCAAGTCATGGAAGACATTCTTAGGATGTATGTCATTGATGCAGGAGCATCACTCCAGCCAGCCATGCACCAGCCAGCCAGCCCACTCGGCGCATTCAAGGAAGAGAGGCTCTAGTCCTCTCACATTTTGAATTTGAAATTATATTAAATGTATGTAAGGCTGGTAGATCCAAAGTTGTTCCTTTGAGTAGGCGTTAGGTAGAAGCAGCCTTTAATGGTTGCAAGGTTGGATCTAGCTCCGACCTGGACTAGACATCCCATTCAATGTAAAGTTAATGTAATTGAATAGAGTAGGTGAGATGGAGGGAAGATCTCGAAGAGCCCTCTCATGTAAAAGATATTGGATCTTATTTTGAGTAGTTAGGAGTTAGGAGAGTTCTGCGTGAGAGTCTGTGAGAGTAGCGTAGATAGAGAAGAGAGGAGAGTCGAGACTCTGTTGCAGTCCGATCTCAACCCCACATTGTAAACAGGCATTTCTTGATTAATACAAACATAAGCATTTTTTCCTGCATGATATTTTGTGTGTGATGAATGTATTTATGTGTTGATGATATGTTGTAGATGTGAATTTTCAAGTTATAGGCAGAAGCAGTTGTCTATTGAGTTCTTTGATATTCAGGTCTAGGTTCTTTGAGGCTTCATGCATGAGTGCATGATAGAACACTGCGGGTTCTGAAAGCCAGTGTAAGGAGTGCACTTCTGAATTCTGTGGATTTAGAAAAAGACATGCCAGGAGGGCGCACCAACCAAAGTCATTGGATCAAGAAGGAAACCTCAAGGTTGTTGAACACCTTGGAGGTAAGATTGTGCAGAGGAGGGCACAACAGATAGACAAAATTTTTGAGAATTATGTTGTGGAAGCACTGCCAGGAGGGCATCGAGCGAATGCACTGGTTGCATTGAATGGAACTCTTGGTTGAGTCCAGAGAGAAGGCAAAGCCACTGTAGGTTTTGTAGAGCTCTTCTAGGAGGGCATTGAGCACATGCATAGAGTACAGAGGAGAACTCCATTGTGGGTTCAAGGAGAAATTAGAATCAGTGAGGATTTTGGAAGCTCTTCCAGGAGGGCATTGAGTGAGTGAAATAGTGCACAGAAGAACTCTTTTGAGTTCAAACAGAAGAGAAGCGTCCAAGGAAGAAGACCTTCACAGGGTTACTGAACACCCTACAGGCTCAGCAAGGAGTGCTTGAGAAAGAATTTGCCAGAGGGAATTTCCATCCTTTCAGGGAGAGAAAGGGATAAAGACTTTAGAGGTCTAAGCAACAAAGATGCTCAGGATGGATAACACCTTCGTGTGTGCAGGGACCCTGCAAGGAGTGCATAGGTTGAAGAATCCTTTAAGGATTCAAGGAAGACAAAGCTCAGGAGAAACAGTGCCTTTGTGCGTAGAGCAATATCTCGAAGGAGTGCAGGAAGTCGAGGAAACCCTTCAAGGTTTCACAGTCCTGAAGCTCAGGAGGGAAAGCATCTTCAAGAACGCAGGTGAGACTAAGGTTGCAGGCTCACAAGAGAATCAAAAGTTGAGACCTTTGATACTTGGGAAATCTTCCAACTCGAGAAGAAGTGAAGGCTCGAGGGAGGAGCTACAGTTGTCGTCAGACATGGAGGAAGGTGCATGGAGGTTAACCTCTGGGAGGTTGCATGAGAGAGCAGCTGAAACAGACAGTGGAGATACTCCATGGAGAAGTGTCGAGTTGCCATGAACCGTCAGATCTAGAACAAATAGTCAAAAACCATCGGATCTAAGAGGAGTTGCATGAGATTTAATCTCGTATGCACAGAGGAGAGGACTCACGAAGTCCTGAAGACATCAAAGTCATCCATCTAGGAGGATGCATGTCACGAGATCCTCGTATCTTGAGGATTCGGTATCAAAGAGAGGAACAAGGAATTCTTTTGACTTCGTGACTTGTGAAGTCCCGAAGGAATCAGGACCACCCATTTTGGAGGATGGGTGGCAGAGATTTGAGTCATATCGTGGATTCGGGTATCGTGAGCATGGAGGCGGAGGACTTTTCTCTACAAAGTTTTGAGTTGTGATATCATGATTTGATCTGAACCGTTGATCGATGAGGAAGGAGAGCCATGAGATCTAGTGTCTCGATACATCGCGTATCGGAGGTTCGGGGTTTGGAGGAACTTCCTTTCGACTGTAGAAGTCACGAAGTGCTGAGTGTTGAGGGCTCGGGCGAACATACGTCACATCCATTAGGTGGGGACCGTGTGGTTTATAGGTGGACACTCATCGCCCTGGAAGGAGTCAACATATTGTTGACTTATTTCACTTCATAGATTCGCTAGAGGAGAGCATGAGAGCTCAACACCCCAACTCACGAGATTGCGAATTGCGAGTAGTGCGAAAGGGGAGTCAACCCATCACTGACTTATCGCATCTCATGGATTCGTGAAAGAGGAGCAGAAAGGTTCAATCCTTCAACTCACGAAGCTGCGAAGTTGTGAGAGGGTGTTAGAGTTAAGCCCTAGCGGGTGGTCACTAGAAGAGGCGCTAGCAAAGAGGGGCTATACCCGTATCGTCATCTCGGGTATCAGGAGGTTGGAAAAGAAGAGTCGAGGGTCTTCAAATCCTGAACTTGTGAGTTACAAGTTGCGAAAGGTGCTTGTGCCAAGGCCAGTTGTGGTCACGTGAGGGTGAATCTCATGCCTAGTGCTTGTTCGCACAGGTGGAGTTTCCAAAGGACCTGTTGATTCGTTGAAGGTTCTGGAGGGAATCAAAGGAGCCACTTCAGCTCAAGGATATTAGAGCAATCCTGTGAGAGGATCTCAACCCGAGGGTCAGGGAATCTGCACCATTTTGGTGTCAGAGCTTGACTCTATTTGTATATTATAGGCAGAGAAAGCGAGAGGAGAAAGAGTACTCTGATACACATCAGTTTGGTATCAGAGGAAGGCAGAGTATTGAGACTCTGTGGTGATTGTTACAGGTATGCAATAGTCAAGAAGACAGTGAGAAGACTGTAGGGGACGCTGGAAGCACTCAGGGTTGCAGAGTGACAACAACAGGTTTTTCAGGAGGGCAGACAGAAGGCAGTAAAATGTCTACTGAAGGCCATAGACGAGGTGGAAAGAAGAACTGCCAGCAGCCAAGAAAGGATGCAGTGGATAAAGAGCTCATTGAGATAAGGGTGAGGATGGAGGAACTTTCATTGCAGATGTAGGAGGATGCAAGATCAAATTGGGTGTATGAATGGCCTGTGAAGACAAAGGTAAAATGGCCAATCAGGGAATTGGTGGCCAGAAGACAGTAGAGGTTGATGAGAGGATGGCCGAGGCATGCTGAAAGCCTCAGGGATGAACCGATGGAAATGGTTCAGATATGTGAACCAAAGGCTGGGAGAAATCTCAGTGATGAGGATGAACTGAGATCACTAGATGATCTCATAAACTGCCAGGAGGGAAGAATAGAAATTCCCAATCGCCAAGAGGGAAATGAAATGAGGTCGTTGCAGGATCTCATAGATTGTCAAGAGGACAGCGAGGGAATTTCACATTACCAGGAGGGCAATGAGATGATATCCGAGGATCTCATAGAATGCCAAGAGAGCAGCAGAGAAGAAATACCATATTGCCAGGAGGGAAAGGGAGAGCAGATGAGCTTAGAGCTGAGTTCATATCAGCAAGGACAGCTGAGAGAGAAGGAGGATCAGAGGAATATTTTGATGATTGGGGGAATTGGGAAATTCCTTCTACATCTCCCAGGAGAGGCAAAAGTCTGTGTTGCTGAAGCAGCAACAGAAGAAAGACAGCTAGCAGAGACTATCATGGAAGAAGAATTGGAGCAGATATCAAAAGTTGCCCAAGCAAAAGAAGGAAATGAGCATTCCAAGGAATGGCTCAAATTTTTCAACCAGTAAGCTGAAATGAATACAACACTGAAGCTTATAGCAAGAGAAAAAGAAGAGGAAGCAAATAGCATAGATTTTGTTGAGCTGTATCAAGAGTTTGAAGCCCTGGAGAGAAGGGTGAAGGTGTAGGGCATGCACATCCAATAGATCAGGTTGGAAGTAGATGAAGGTGAATTCCATTCTGAGGAGAAGCTGGAGAGAGTTGGAGATACACCAGCAGGAGAGTTGGCAGCAGTAGCACTGTCACAAGGAGAAGCTGAGCAACAGCTCAGTAATGAGATTGCAGAATTGGAATCTACCATAGAGTGGCAAGTTAAGACCACAAGAGGTGGAAAAGATGGCATGGGGGATCATGATGATCTACCCATTTGTAGAGAAGAAATGCAGCTGAGGAGACTGCATGAACAGAGCCAGCCACTGGAGCATCTGGACGAGGAGATAGAACAACTCAAAAATATGATGTTGAGATCAGCAGAGAGAAGCTGAACAACAGAGAGACCGCAAGAGAAGAAGGAACAGAGAGATGGAGCAGAGATACAGCTCTAGAGGACTGTTTGGGATCCAGGTGGATTTCAAAAGTGGTGCTAGGGAGCTCATGAGCAGGAGATCATGAGCAGGAGCTCATGAATTTTTCACAGCAGAGGAGTATGATGCAGGAGCATCACTCCAGCCAGCGAGCCCACTCAGCGCATTCAAGGAAGAGAGGCGCCAGTCCTCTAACATTTTGAATTTGAAATTGTATTAAATGTATGTAAGGCTAGTAGATCCAAAGTCGTGCCTTTGAGTAGGCATTAGGTAGAAGTAGCCTTTAATGGTTATAAGGATGGATCTAGCTCTAATCTGAACTAGACATCCCATTCAATGTAAAGTTAATGTAATTGAATAGAGTAGGTGAGATGGAGGGAAGAGCTCGAAGATCCCTCTCATGTAAAAGATCTTGGATCTTATTTTGAGTAGTTAGGAGTTAGGAGAGTTATGCATGAGAGTCTATGAGAGTAGCGCAGATAGAGAAGAGAGGAGAGTCGAGACTCTGTTGCAGTCCAAGCTCAACCCCACATTGTAAAGAGGCATTTCTTGATTAATATAAACAGAATCATTTTTTCTTGCATGATATTTTGTGTGTGATGAATTTCTTTATGTGTTGATGATATGTTGTAGATGTATGTTGTAGATGTGCATTTGCAGGTTATAGGAAGAAGTAGTTTTCTATTGAGTTCTTTGATATTCAGGTCTGGGTTCTTTGAGGCTTCATGCATGAGTGCATGACAGAACACTGCAGGTTCTAAAACCCAGTGTAAGGAGTGCAAATCTGAATTATGTGGATTCAGACAAAGACATGCCAGGAGGGTGCACCAGCCGAAGTCATTAACTCAAGGAGGAAACCTCAAGTTTGTTGAACACCTTGGAGGTAAGACTATGCAGAGGAGGGCACAACGAACAGATAGAATTTCTGAGAATTCTGTGGAAGCTCTGCCAGGAGTGCATCGAGCGAATGCACTGGTTGCATTGAAGGGAACACTTGGTTGAGTCCAGAGAGAAGGAAAAGCCACTGTAGGTTTTGTAGAGCTCTGCCAGGAGGGCATTGAGCACATGTGTTACACGTCAAAATTACTCACTTCGATATTGTCACAAGTTTCGTCGTTACAAGGGTCGCAAGTGTCACACTTTGCTCACTAGTGTCGTAAGTGTCGCACTTTGCTCATACTTATGACGACACTAAGGAGACATGTAAAATGCCTCAAACACTTGATTTGAAGGAAGAAGAATGGATAACTGAAGTTAAAAACCTCTTGCCACCTGAAAGAAACATTCAATCTAAGGTTTTAGGAGAGAGTGCTCCCCTATATCACTCTTAGGAGCGCTGGCGCTCCCCTATAAAGTGCAAGGGAGCGTTATAACACCAAACATCCCTTCTAAGGGAGCGCTATGGATTTTTATAGAATTGGTGCCCTCCTAAAGCCTACTAGGGAGAGCTATAGCGCTCTGATGGCCTTTTTGAGGGAGCGCTATCTAATCTGGGCAGCAGTTGATCTGTTGAGGAGAATAAGGGGAAGATCTTTCAATCTTGGAAGGCAGTTGCATTCGAATTCCTGGTTCAACCATGATCTTAGGAGAAGATCCCTGATTTAAGGAGGGAATTCCTCAACTTACCCTAAAGATACCTCAAGAGGTTAGGCCTCTCAAAACCTATATAAGCAGGCTCTGTCATGGTGGAAAGGGGGAAGAATTGGAGGTATGAAACCTATGATCTCATAGGAAACATACAGTGAACTGGAGGAAATTAATTAGTAAAGTTGTTGTCGTCCGGATCGTGGATCTTTTGAGAAAGGGTTATACAAAGGGGACTTGATGAAGCTGTCGCATTCGCATCTACGGTTGTAAGTTACTTTTGTCATTGTTCTCATTAATATGACACACTTGGCCTATTTATTTCTAGTTTTTGTTTAATTGCACATGAACTTGTCTCTGATAGATAGATCTATTTCAAGCTAATATCAATAGAGTAGGAAGTGGTTATACTATTGTTTGTCTACAAGGCTCATCGATAAGCGAAAGATTGAAGATCAACTCGGAGCGTGCAGGGACAAACGCCGATAAAAGGTACTTCTTTTCTCCTTCCTCCTCATGCATTAGTTTGTATAGATCTGAAAGGAAGTCAGTGTCCATGTTAAGCATCTTCTTTCTTAAGAGTTAAGAGTCTAGCTCTCAAGAGGAGATCTACCTGTCCGCAGGGAGATTTTCCTTCAACAAAAATTGGCGACTCCGCTGGGGAGAATCAAAACCTTCGTAGTTTTGTATTTCCTCATAAGACCTTGTCTTACCTTTTGTTTTATTAGGCCTTGTTCACCCCTTTTTATCTGATTTCACTTACTGATTGACTCTTTATCCCATCACACTCAGCCTGATTGTCAAAATTTGATTGAAATTTTGAGTTTTTGGACTTTTTTATGAGTTTTTTTAGCCTGGCGCCCCCCTGCCCATGTTAGCAGAATGCCAACACTCCCTAGAAGTGTTAGAAATATCTTTATAACGATATGGTGGCCCTTATAATAGAGAGCCTGCCCTTTTTTGCCCAAAATCTCTTCAAAAATTATATTTTTTGGAGGTCCAAACCCTGTTTTTTCACTTGCTGAGTTGCTTTGTGATTCAATGATTCTTCCTTTAACCTTTTACATGCTTCCTCTTGAGAAGTAAACACCCCATTGTTCATATTTTATGCCCTTCTTCCTTATTTTTGAGTTTTTGTTGTTGAGAGTTTGAAATCAATCCCCTGCTTTCTTCTCTCCTATCCAAATGAGCGAGAACTCTAGTGAAGGACATTAGAAGTCTGTGACTCTTCTCATTTGGTTCTTTGAGGTCATCTGATCCAATTTATTTCTCCTTCCTTTTGCATTTTTGATTTTCTTTCTCTTGTTTGATTGCAAAAGGGTGTGTTGTTTGTGCGAAATCTGCATATTCTTGTCTGAATCTCCTTCATATGAAAGCGTAGTTGGCAGGACAAGTTTTACATTGAATTGATCATCATTCGCATGAAAACGACAAAAGTACATATTAATGATTAGTTTGCATTTCTGAAATGTTGTAGCATCATATTGGATTTGATTGAGAACAAAATTGATTGAGGGCATTCCTTATCAAGTGTTTGATAGTGAACATGACTCTTCCTCTTTCCCTTAAATAGGTATTCATTGAAAAGAAATGATTTCTTATCATATTTCATGCATATTTTTTGGAATATAGTCATCATTCCATCAGTTTCACTTTCGTACACCCTCTAAGTAAACAACATCCATTAAAATCAATGCTTAACTAAAATTTATTAGACTTTTTTACATCTTTGTTAGCCAACCTACGTTAGTTTATGGTGTAGGGCTTTGGAATAGGTTGAAAGGATAACTTTCCAAAGCTATCGAACAAACTTAGTATCTTGCGGTAGGGAGAGTCAAATCCAATTGTCATATTGTCTTGCTGGGATCCCCCTCTCACACAAGGGTTACGCACGAGGTCGCATTCGGGTGAGTTACAGAGATTATCCCTCTGTGGCCCAACTGTTTGTAGTGGTCAGATCGTATATTGGGGGTCACTGGAAGGTATACTCATGATTATGTGTGGGAGACTTTCAAGCTGATTTCGGACTAGTTATCCTGCCCATATGTTATGACTGGACTGTCGACTGTACCCGCCCAGGGGCTGACTACGAGTTGGTGATCTTAGTAGCCACAATCTTTAGGATCTCACACAAGGTGACGGTGAAGGGAAGTCTCACTGTACCTGGAACATACGTTGGTCAAACTCACTCGGGCTCCTTGGAGGGTAAATCCAAAATTATTGTGTGGAAGCTTGCACCAAGGTGTAAGTCTATTAAGCAGGTCACCAATGTAACTGATCCACCCGCTCTATCCCTGCCCCTTCCTATTTTGATCTTGCGACATTGGATTTCATCACCAACTAGTGGTTTCATCGTAGGAAGTTTTGTTTGATTGATTGATTCTCAGATTCATAGAGTGTGTTGTTTGTTTTACTTAGTGGACCTTAGGTCGAGTCAGTGTTAATGGCATCAAATCCTGGGAGTGCCAATGGAAGAACCCCTTCTCCTGGGGAACCTTATACCTTTCCTTCATTTGGAAACTTTGGTCCTCCATATGTTGCCACACTGAGTCTTCCAGGACTCACTATTGGATTACCAGTTTGTTTGTTCCCCACTCCGGTGATCCTGAATCCTCCTAATGTTTCAGTTGCACCTAATACTTTGGATGTCAATACAGGACCCACACATCAACCTCATGTCGACTTTTCGCCTTCTTCTCCCATCGAGTCTCCTTCCATTTCTCCTTCTTCGCCTAGTGAAAGCTCTAAAGCAAGTATCCAGGTTGATCAGAAGAAGAAGAAACAAAAAGAGAAGAAGAAGAACCCGAAAAGGAAAAAGGCCCCAACAACATCAGATGTTGGCTCTAAGAAACCAGTTACTGTTAATAGTACTAGGAGTGTTGATGAGGTCAACAAGATTAAAATGAAGAATCCAAAACCCAAATTCCATTGCAGCCTTTGTAAGGGTGACCACTTTCTGAGGGATTGCCTCGGTCTTACCCAGGTCTTAGAAATGTGGTCCTCCATGTCATTGGCCTTTCTCGGTCATGTCGATGATACCCCATCAACTAGCGATGTTCAGGTTGGTAAGAAGAAGAAAATTGTCAAGTTCCCTTGCATGTTATGTAAAGGTGATCATTACTCTCACCTTTTCCCTCGTATGGACGAGGCTTCTTCTCTTTTGGAAAAACTTCAACTTCCAAAAGGTTATCGTAAGCTTTCCTCTGACCCATCGTTGGTTGATGGACTGGTCAATCCGGTTCCATCCCCGGTCAGTCCGGTTGATTAGGTGGTCAGTCTAGTTTCCTCCTCGATTGAACCACGAACCCAAGTAGTTGATCCAGTTCCGTCCTCGATCAGCCCTGCTCTTCATCAAAAGAGTGACACAAAAGTGGTCAATCCGTTTTCATCCTCGGTCGATCCCACTCTCCCTTTAGAGAGTGACACCAAAGCGGTCAATCCGTTTCCACCCGTCGACCTCATTCTTCCCTTGGAAAATGAATCTCAAGTGGTTGATCCATTTTATCCATCGGTCGATCCCATTCCTCCATTGAGGAATGTCAAAGTGACCGATCCAGTCCCTTCCTCAGTCAGTCCCACTCCTCCTCTAAAGAGTGCTAGAGTCGTTTATCCAAGTCCACCATTGGTTGATCCGATCCAATCATTGGTCGATCCTACTCCCCTTCTAGAGAGTAAACCTGATACTACCCATGTTTTTCTCGTTAATACAAACTCTACTGTGTTGGGGAGCATTCCTCCTTCTCCTGTGAAACCCCCTCCAAGTACTGAAGCCATCCTTTTTGATTGGGGTGCGCTAACTGGACCTTGTCTTCCCTCTCATATTCCTTTCCAGATTACAATACAGGTTCGTGGTCGGGACATTCCGCAAACGTTGATAGATGAAGGTGCGTTCTTTAGTATTTTGTCTTATGTTGCTTGGTACACTTTGGGTTGTCTGCAGCTTGCACCAATTACACAGAATCTATTATCTTTTAATAGAAGAACTAGTCAACCTTTAGGGATCCTTCCTCAGTTTCCT
>ML777751.1:280011-333567 GCA_009831015.1 Picea engelmannii | reverse complement strand
GTAACTTTGGGAGGGAAAACTGTCTTTATCGATGTCATGGTAGTCCGAGACCCCTTGGATTTCGCTTTACTCCTTGGGAAGGATTATGTCTATGCTATGAAAGCTCTTGTATCCACCCTTTTCCATGTGATATCTTTCCCTCATGATGGAACAATTGTGACTATTGATCAACTTTCATTCATTGGCACCGACTGTGTTACCTCCCTAAGTGGTTCTCATATGCATACAGTATCGCCCCCGCTGCATGTCAATTATGTGGCATTGTCTCCCATGACCTCAACTTCCGATGACTTGGATCCAGTAGTGGACATGGTGATCTCTTCGGTAGGGTTATTGGACTTCGATCTCCTTAATCCCATCGCGACCCTCGACATGTGTCCCTTCTCGAATGATTATCTTCCATCTAGCAATGATCTCCTGGAGGCCATGACCACGTTTCATCCTTCAACATGGTACCCTTCCAGAAAATTATCCTCTTGGAAGCCATGATCTAGAGGAAACCACGAGCATAGTGTATCTTCTTTGTGGCAAGCTCGTTAAAAAATGAAATAGAGGACCTGAGCATAGTTCTTTTCCTGTGTCAAGCTTGTTAAAAAATGAAACAGTCATCTCTCTTAAACCTTCTTTTCATCCACCCTTCTCCCTTTTCTCCTATCCTAGAGAAATTGGTGACGACCTTAGAGTCGATGAATGAATTGAAGCTTGGAGGGCATGTCTCCAGCCTTTGATGATCTTTCTGGAGTTAAGCCACTAGATTTTAATCTAGGGGCATACCAAGCTTAGTATTTGTTCTTTCTTGTGCTCATAAATACATCAGAATGCATCTGGGTAGACTTTTATCTCTTTTTCGGACCTGTATGGATACACAAAAAAGGAACCCCCTGGAGTCTCCTTTAAGCTCTTTTCAGACTCTCTAAACATGAAAAGATTGCCGAGTGATCTTGCTTCCTTTCCCACTCGTTAAACGGTTTGAAAGGGCGTCTTTTGAGTGATAATTTATCTCTTTTTCAGCCTCGCGAGACTAACATTACGAAAAAGGACAACATTGGAGTCATCTTTAAGTTCTTTTCAGACTCTCTAAACATGAAAATATTACCGAGCGACCTTGTTCTCTTCACACTCGTTAAAGTATTTGAAGAAAACGTCTGTTGAGTGATAGTTTATCTCTTTTTTGGTCTCGTCAGACTACTTTACGAAAAAGGAACTGAGAGAGTTCTCTTTTTAGTGTTTTTATAGACTCTATAATCATGAAAAACCTTCGAGTTTTCTCTCTTTGGACTCGCTAAACAAAACATCGAAAGGCCCATATGGGATCGAACCCTTACTTCTTCCAGTTCATTAAAGAAAGGAAGAGGAACTTACCGAAGGTGAGTTTTATCGAGCATGTGTTATCCTCCTTGAGCTCGTTAAATTAAAAAGAGGTACTCGTCTATCTAGATGGGGGAAAAATTGAAAGAAGCAAGCCAAGCAGTTTTGTGAGAACATTACCAAGTAACTCTTAGAGTCGCCCTTGAACACGACACTTTGTCTTTGCGCACACATTAATCCGCCAAACCTCTACACTGAACCAATCCTTTGAGTTTCTTTCACTCCTCTGGGTCACCTGACATAAGCCACAGTATCCACTGCATCATCAATTTTTGGTCCATGTCATGTTTCTGTTGTTGTGCCTCGGTGTTAAAGGGAAGTATCTGCCTCAAGAGTCAGCCATCACAAATATCTTGTCTCAATACCTGTGTCAGTCCATGTTCATTTGATCTACCAATTACATCTCTGTGTTCATTTCGTGTCATTGATGGGGGATACATCAAGGCCCTCCTTCGACGAGTCTCTTCCTGTCGAATTCAACACACTATCCGGGAATCAGACTTAGAAACTAGTTAGTACTTTGGGACCTGCATGCCTCAATGGCAGGCCTCCTCACGTCTGACAGTGGGTTTCCATCATTGACCTCTGATCGGATGATTCCACGGATGTTCAACTTCATCTCATCCATTCACATTCGTTGGAATGTACAAGAGTACCTTGGGAATCATTGACAGTAATGGTGATCTCCCTCGCGCTTGTTAACGGTTTACATCATTGACCGGTAATCAAGTGGTTTCTGCCATGTTCAACATCAGGACATCTATTCACATGGTTAGATTCGTACTACATCGGGATCAGTAAGAAGACCCTGGGTTGAGTGATCACTTTGATATGTACTTTGCCTAGGTTGTGATGGAGTTTCTTTTGAACAATGACACATATACTGTTACATAGATCCACTTTGTATTGGTCATGGCTATGTCTTTTCATATCGTAGATCCACTGTGTATTCTTCGTGGCTACGATCAGTTCAGGTCATCAGAGTATAGATCCACACTATATCCTTGGTGGCTATACCTTTTTATCAATACAATTATGGATCCACAGTGTATTTTATGGTGGCCATATCTTGCAAGTCTTGATCACCCAAGCATAGGTATGCCTACCTTGGGTTTGAAACATGTCATAATATTTGTTGGATGTTTGTGTGTAGATTTTGTCAGGTTCTCTGCATCTATAGCCTTGCTTGAAAGTCTACAAATTATTTTATTTATCAGTTCTCATCTTCTAACTTCATACTATGGGGGGCAATCTGTTACACGTCAAAATTACTCACTTTGATAGTGTCGCAAGTGTTGTCATTACAAGGGTCACAAGTGTCACACTTTGCTCACAAGTGTCGCAATTGTCAAGAAAATCATACTCCCATGATGCCTATGTCATACTTATGACAACACTAAGGAGACACGTAAAATGCCTCAAACACTTGATTTGACAGAAGAGGAATGGCTAACTGAAGTTAAGAACCTCTTGGCACCTGAAAGAAGCATTCAATCTAAGGTTTTAGGAGAGATCGCTCCCCTATATCACTCTTAGGAGTGCTGGCGCTCCCCTATAAAGTTCTAGGGAGCGTTATAACACCAAAAAACCCTTCTGAGGGAGCGCTATGGATTTTTAGAGCGTTGGTGACCCCCTAAAGCCTACTAGGGAGCGTTATAGCGCTCTGATGGCATTTTTGAGGGAGCACTATCTAATCTGGGTAGCAGTTGATCTGTTGAGGAGAATAAGGGGGAGATCTTTCAATCTTGGAAGGCAGTTGCATTCGAATTCCTGGTTCAACCATGATCTTAGGAGAAGATCCTTGATTTAAGGAGGGAATTCCTCAACTTACCCTAAAGATACCTCAAGAGGTTAGGCCTCTCAAAACCTATATAATCAGGCTCTATCATGGTGGAAAGGGGGAAGAATTGGAGGCATGAAACCTATGATCTCATAGGAAACATACAATGAACTGGAGGAAAGTAATCAGTAAAGTTGTTGTCGTCCGGATCATGGATCTTTTGAGCAAGGGTTAGACAAAGGGGACTTGACGAAGCTGTCGCATTCGCATCTACGGTTGTAAGTTACTTCTGTCATTGTTCTCATTAATATGAAATGCTTGGCCTGTTTCTTTCTAGTTTGTGTTTAATTGCACATGAACTTGTCTCTGATAGATAGATCTATTTCAAGATAATATCAATAGAGTAGGAAGTGGTTGTACTATTGTTTGTCTACAGGGCTCATCGAGGAGCGAAAGATTGAAGCTCAACTCAGAGCGTACAGGGACAAACGTCGATAAAAGGTACTTCTTTTATCCTTCCTCCTCATGCATTAGTTTGTATAGATCTGAAAGGAAGTCAGTGTCCATGTTAAGCGTCTTTTGTCTTAAGAGTTAAGAGTATAGCTCTCAAGAGGATATCTACCTATCCGCAGGGAGATTTTCCTTCAACAACATGCATAGAGTACAGAGGAGAACTCCATTGTGGGTTCAAGGAGAAATTAGAATCACTGAGGATTCTGGAAGCTCTGCCAAGAGGGAATTGAGTGAGTGCAATAGTGCATAGAAGAACTATTTTGAGTTCAAACAGAAGAGAAGTGTCCAAGGAAGAAGAACTTCATAGGGTTACTGAATACCCTGCAGGCTCAGTAAGGAGTGCTTGAGCAGGAAGTTACCAGAGGGCATTTCCATCCTTTCAAGGTGAGAAAGGGACAAAGACTTTAGAGGTCTGAGCAATAGAGAAGCTTAGGACAGATAACACCTTCGTGTGTGCAGGGACCCTGCAAGGAGTGCAGAGGTCGAAGAATCCTTTAAGGATTTAAGGAAGAAAAATCTCAGGAGAAACAATGCATTTGTGCATAGAGAAATAGCTGTAAGGAGTGCAGGAAATCGAGGAAACCCTTCAAGGTTTCACAATCCCGAAGCTTAGGAGGAAAAGTGTCTTCAAGAATTTAGGTGAGACTAAGGTTGCATGCTCGCAAGAGAATCAAAAACCGATACCTTTGATACTTGGGAAAACTTCCAATTCGGGAAGAAGTGCAGGCTCAAGGGAGGAGCTACAGTTGTCATCGGATCCAGAGGAAGGCGCACGGAGGTTAACCTCTAGGAGGTCGCATGGGAGAGCAGCTGAAATGGACAGTGGAGATACTTCGTGGAGAAGTGTCGAGTTTCCACGAACCGTCAGATCTAGAACAGATAGTCAACAACCATTGGATCTGGGAGGATTTGCACGAGATTTAATCTCGTATGCGCAGAGGAGAGGACTCACGAAGTCCTAAAGACATTAGATCCATCCATCTAGGAGGACATGTGTCACAAGATCCTCATATCTCGAGGATTTGGCATCAAAGAGAGAAACAAGAAAGTCTTTTGACTTCGTGACTTGTGAAGTCTCGAAGGAATCGAGACCATCCATTTTGGAGGACAGGTGGTAGAGATTTGGGTCATATCACAGATTTGGGTATCGTGAGCTGGGAGGTGGAGGCATTTTCTCTACAAAGTTCTGAGTCGTGAGATCGCGATGCGATCTGAACCATTGATCGAGGAGGAAGGAGAGCCGTGAGATCTAGCGTCTCGATGCATCGCGTATCGGAGGTTCGGGGTTTGGAGGAATTTCCTTTCGACTATAGAAGTCGCGAAGTGTCGAGTGACGAGGGCTCGGGTGAACATACGTCACGTCCATCAGGTGGGGACCATGTGGTTCAAAGGTGGACACTCGTCACCCAGGAAGGAGTCAACATCTTATCGACTTATCGCACTTTGAAGATTCGCTAAAGGAGAGCACGAGAGCTTGACACCCCAACTCGCGAGATTGTGAATTACGAGTAGTGCGAAAGGGGAGTCAACCTATCACTGACTTATCGCGTCTCATGGATTCGGGAAAGAGGAGCAAGAAGGTTCAATCCTTCAACTCATGAAGCTGCGAAGTTGCGAGAGGGTGTTAGAGTTAAGCCCTAGCGGGTGGTCACTAGAAGAGGCACTAGCAAAGAGGGGCTATACCCGTATCGTCATCTTGGGTATCAGGAGGTTGGAAAAGAAGAGTCAAGGGTCTTCAACTCATGAACTCACGAGTTGGAAGTTGTGAAAGGTGCTTGTGCCAAGGCTAGTTGTGGTTGCGTGAGGGTGAAGCTCACGCCTAGTGCTTGTTCACACAGGTGGAGTTTCTGAAGGACCTGTGGATTCGTTGAAGGTTTCGGAGGGAATCAAACGAGTCGCTTTGACTCAAGGAGATTAGAACAATCCTATGAGCGAATCTCGGCCTGAGGGTCGGGGGATCTGCACCAGTCATGGATAATCAAACCCATTGGGAGAAGTAGCTACCTTTAGTAGATTTCGCCTACAACAACAGTTTTCATAGCTCCATCGAAATGCCACCCTACGAAGCTCTGTATGGAAGTCCATGAAGAATGTCATTGAGTTGGGATAGATTAGAAGACCAAGTAATAGTTGGGCCAGAATTGATTCAAGAGATGGAGGAATAGGTGATTCAGATTAGGCAGAGACTAAAGGAAGTACATGATAGACAGAAAATTTATGGGGATGCACACAGGACTGATCGAAGTTATAAAGTGGGAGATCGGGTTTTCATTCGTATCAAGACTAATAAGAGTACAATTTAGTTCTTGAAGGGGACAAAATTGTCGCCTAGATTTATAGGACCATTCAGAATCCAAGAGAAAATTGGACCCGTTGCCTATCGTCTCGTACTGCCACCCCAATTGCATAAAACTCATAATGTTTTTCATGTATCTGTTTTACGTCATTATGTTGTTGATGAATCACATAAACTAAATTGGAAGGAATTGCAGGTATCAGACATGGGAACCCTCATGGTAGAACCGTTACGCATGTTGGACCATAGAGTTCGACAGCTCAGGAACCATCTGGTAGACCAAGTTAAGGTCCAGTGGGACAAGTATCGTCCAGGATCTGTTATTTGGGAAGATGTCGAGACGTTACGACGAGATTTTCCCTCACTTTTTTGACCACCTTGAGAATATGTTTCTCGAAGGTTGGGTGTATGTAACACCACCTTTTGACTTAGATAGCCAGGATTACCTAAGGCCTAAACACCTTTATTTTCTATTCACAGTGAAACTATTAAATGATACACTTGAACTTTTAAGATGTATGAACCTTTATGAATGTTCAATTTTTATTGATGATGATGGATATGATGCGATCTACTATGTGAATGTAAATTCTATGAATGTTTAATTGTTATTGATGATAATGGATATGATGTGATATATTGTGTGAATGAGAATCCTATGAAGGTTTAAATGCTATTTGAATGATGTTGGATATGATGCAATCTATTATGTAAATGATAATTCTATGAATGGGTAACGTTGATTGAATTATGGGATATTATGAGATCTATTTCTAACTTGAAAACTTTGATGTTAAATTTTTTGGTACGTCGTTACCGAATTGAAATTATGATTGTATGCAATTACATGATGATAATGCATAGAAATGTATGAGTTTGTGTTACAAACTAATCTGCAGGTTATGGGCTATGAAATAGCCAAGGGATAATAATGATGAAAGTGGATGACATGACCACTGGCCGAGAAGCAATATGGTATGAATATTTGAATGTGAAATTATATTGGTCTGGATACATTGCTATGATATGTGGACCAGTGCAGGATTTTAGGAGGTTAGACTGCCCAAAACCGAATAAACGATGACAAAACTCCCAGCAACATGGTGCCACTGTATATTCCATTGTAGGGTGTGGACCCTAGTCCTATTAGGAGGGGTGGAGGCATTTCCCATCGTGTATCCTCTGAAACCTGGAGTCATGGGAGGACGGTGTTAGCTGACGCTCCCCTAGACGTGTGATGATGACTGTCAGTTTCCTACTGGGGAATCTTGGTCAAGATAGTGACACTTCCGCTTACGGGTTCTATTTGGAGTTAGGTCAGTATAGTTGATGCTCCAAGATAGTCCAACAGAGGAAGGATAGGAATGGAAGATGGAAGTAAGTTAGGGAGGAAGGATGAGTAGAAATAGTTGAGAGTGTATGGAGATTTGTCTTATGGTGGAATTTATTGTTTTTCCTTCTGAAAAGAAAATGGGTATATATGAATATTCATAATTATGTAACTAAACTACAAATGACTAAATAACATTGTTGAGCTGGATAATTGTAATTAAAGGATTTCGTAAACATTTGATTGGTTTATTGTCTTTTATAAAATGAATAGTCTTGTTGAATGGATTGGATGCATATGGAAATCACTATAGAGATGATAGTTATTGTTATTAGTACATGCACGAGACTTGTATGTACTAGCTACATATGCATTTCTTGCACATGTACACTAGTATGCATGAGTTTTCTTGGCTTACTTACTAATAATGTCAGTTATTTGTTATGAATGTGTGAACCATGTTTCTTTTCCCTTGTATCATAAAATACTTTAACTTCAGGACGAAGTTTCCTTAAGGGTGGGTGTATGTAACAACCCTAGTTAAATAACTAATTTTCAAAATTAAATAATTGCTTAAGGTTTATTAAGTTTAATATATAAATAATTAATTGTTATAATGTATATTAATTAATTAATTATTATTTATTAATAATAATAATAATTTATTTATTTATTTATTGTTTAATGTATATTAATTAATCGATTAATTAATTAATTAACTCATTAAATATTTGGGGAATGAATTAAAGTCTAATAAATTTTAATTTATGAAAAGAAAACTTAATGTATTGAAGGAGGGTTGGCATTGAATGGAGGGATAAGGTGGTTGGAATTGAAGGGAGAGGCAGTGAGTGAACGGGGGATGTGAGGGGGGAAAGACATTCAAAAGAGGGAATTTTGATTTTGGGGGAGGCAGGGAGAATTTCTAGAGATCAAGAGGAGATTGTATGGGAGCATTTTTCCAGGGGAGGGATGGGAAAACTGTAATTTTGGTTTGGCTTGAGGAATTTGCTGGACTGTTACAGGGGAGCATCAGTTGTTGGGATTTTTGGGCTCAGGGGCTAGGAATCCTCATAGAATCCTAGAGCTAGGGAGCCGAATAGGCTCTGTTCCTAGCTGGCAGGGAGGAAAAATTCAATTTTGGGAAGAGTTTGGGCAAAGCAGCGAGGACAGATGGAGTTGGGGAAACAACATCACTGAGAGGTATTTATGTCATTATCGATATGATGGTTCACTATTTTACTAAGTTTTGTATGTTTAATTATATATATATGATTTGTATATCAGGTTGCTTAATTATAATTTGTTGAACCATGAATTGTTCGTTTGTTAGTTGTTGAATATAAAACCGTAAAGAAATTATGATATAAATTTTATGTTTAAATGTATTAAGTCTTAGGTTCTGTTAGCAAGGATCCTACACCCATCATCTCTCTTATATTATCCCATCGGTGGTCGTCGGGTTTAGTGAGGCCAATCTTGCAAAGGCTCAACTGGTTTGAGTCCCAACTACTTATACCCTGACCTCGTTGGGGACATGCACAAATAAACAAATGAAGAGAAGGCCACTCTGATACCACTAATACGGATTTATGAGTGAAACGAAATGAAACACAGATCTATAACATTAATACAGATATAAAGAGAAAAGTAACAAAGATACAGTGAAACTTAACTTCTATTCAATAAATAAATATGTTGAAACTCTAAAATGTAGAATGAAACAATGTTTCTCAAATGGTGGTAGCTAATATCTGAGAAGAGATGTGGCAGCTATGTGCATTATTCTAAGAATATTACAATGAGGCCTCTAGGAATTTTTAGCATCAATAAGAAATCATAAAACCCTATACATCCAAAAACCTAACCCTAGAAGATTGAAGTGCCAAAATTCATGTGGGCCCCGATTTGGTACATCAACTTCTGGGGGTCATAACTTTTGCATATGATCTTCGTTTTAGGCGCATGATATCCCATTGAAAAGGTGTATCCTAGGAATACACACTTTGAATATGCCTACAAAGTGACTATGGAAATCCCAAAAAATGTTGTTTAGGGCCTAAATATGGCCCCAAAAGTTTAGGACCCAAAAAAATAGAAACAACCTGCCAAGATGAAATCTATATGTGAGCTAGTTGGAAGAGGTGGTTGGCCACCAATATCCACCTGCATCATCTCACCACTAATTCATATTTAGTTGATCCTTCCATGTTCTTTTGTCTCATTTATTTTGACATTATATATGCAACCACATTTTGTAGCACTAATGTTGTTGAATTACTCCCTATAGCCATGACTGAGATATCCCAGGAGTATGGAAAATAACATAATAGGTCAATACATTTCTCCTCCTCCGTGATTTTAATATCCACAACATATAACTAGATTATTATGGAATCAAACAAATTTAAATGTTTAGTCACTGAACTATCGTCACTCATCCTCAGAAGATACAGTTTCTTTCTAAGGAACAACTTGTTTACAAGGGATTTTGACTGATACAAGATCCCCAACTTGTCCCACAGTTTCTTGGTCTAATATTCACCTAAGACATTCAAAAGCACCAAATATTCAAGACAAATTCGAATCATACTCCTTTCCCTTCTCTCAATTTTCTCCCATTCTTCCCTCGACATGCCTACCAGAATGGTACCGAGAGAGATTGTTTCCCATTTTTCTCGATCTACAATGAGATCTTCAATTTTAAGCTTCCAGACCTCAAAATTCTGGCCATTAAATTTTTTGATCTCTATTCTCAAGCTATTCTCCATTATTTAAGCACAAATTTAAATATCTCCGAATTACAACTCTTATTGAACCCAGGGTTTAGCTCAGATCCAAGGTTGTTAAACCAAGTTCTAATACCACATGCTAGGAAATAGATCCATTCCACGCTAAACCTAGTAGAAGAGAGGAATAAATATTTAATCAAGAAAGTAAATGACAAAGAAAAAATTCAGTACACAAATATTTTACCCTGGAAACCCAAATGGGAAAACCAACATTCCTTGAGTGTATTGCTCTCTTATTGTCTTATTCATTCATAATAAAAGGTTACATTCCCAACCTTGGTCTACATCTATGACACAATATACATCATACCTTCTTTATTTACACAAGAAAAACCATGTAGCCAATTCATCTTGCATCTATGTGACCAACAATCTCTAAAATGATTTCTCTAAAGATTAGCTTTTACAACATTACAACATGCCTTATTTATAGATTTACAGTAGGAAAAACCCTAAAGAAATGAACAAAAAAATGATTACAGATCCACGCAGATCATTGGCTACAAATCCCATGATTATCGATGTTCTATTACAGTCAACTACCAAGTTGGTTTACCATTCGGTCTTCAAGCAGTTTCTAGACGACTTCCTATCGACCTCTTGTTGGTCGACCTCTTCGACTTCTTGTCGAGCATCTCAACTTCAAATTTACTTGGTCAAACATTTCGACCTTCGACTTTATTTTCCAGTTGATCCACCTCAACTAGAATTTCAATGCAAATAATATAACAACCAAACAATAATTTTAGCGAGAATGAAGAAAGAGGTGTCTAATTACATAGCCAGATGTCTAGAATGCCAAAATGTGAAGATAGAGCATAGACATCCAACATATTTTCTACAACCATTTCCCATTCCAGAATGGAAGTGGAAGGTTTTCAGAGTGGATTTTATTACTAAGTTACCCAGAACAGTGAAGCAACATGATTTCATCATGGTGTTGGTGGATAAATTGACTAAGGAAATGCATTTTATTCCAATAAAGACTACACACAAGGCAACAAATATTGGAGAAATGTATATGAAAGAAGTTTCCATGCTACATGGGGTGCCAAAGGAAATAGTTTCAGATAAAGATCCAAAGTTCACTTCCAATTTTTAGAAGGGTTTGTTCAAAGGATTTGGAACAAATTTGAATCTTAGTACAGTGTATCATCCATAGTCACATGGAAAAATAAAGAGGACTAACAAGACAATTGAGGACATGCTCAAAATGTATGTGATGGACCAACTACCAAAGTGGGAGGATTATATACACTTAGTGTAATTTTATTAAAATAATGGGTATCATACCTCATTAAAAATTAGTCCATTTGAAGCATTGTAAGGAAGAAAGTGTAAAACACCAAGTTTGGATAATCTAGTAGACAAAGTAGTTGTTGGGCCATATTTGTTAAAGGAAATGGAAGAGAAGATGGAAATGATAAAGCAGAATGTGAAGGGTGACCAGGATAGGTAGAAACGATATGCAGACAAGAATATAATGTTTAGATATTTCAAAGTCGGTGAACATGTGTTCTTAAAAGTGAAGGTGAAAATAAGTTCGTTGAGATTAGGAAGTTGCCCAAAGTTGGCAGCAAGATATTGTGGACCTTTTGAAATATTAGAAAAGATAGGGCTAGTTGCATACATGCTAGCATTGTCTACATCCATGAGAGTGCATAATATATTTCATGTATCATTATTAAATAAATATGTGCTTGATCCTAATAACACAATTTATTGGAATGTGATCTAGGTGGAGCACGAAGGCGATTTTCGAGTGGAACTAGTACGCATCATGGACCCGAAATTCAAAGTGCTCAAGAACAAGGCCATAAGGCTGGTAAAGGTTCAATGGACCTATTATGGTATTGAATATGCTACATGGGAGCATAAAGAAAACATGTGGGAAGAATGCCCCCAAAATGTTTAACAATTTGGAAGAAAACATAATGCAATACTCCATTTTGAGAAGCTAGAGTTCTGGAACCACATCTCAAAGTCCTAGCCAATTGTGTTGAGGATATTGATCAAAGAATGGCTCATTACTTGGCTTACCCTTGATAAATGTATGGTTCATCCCTTGGGTTAGTCGTGATAAAAGAATGGAGAATTCCTATATACATGTGCCATATAGACCCTGATAAATGAATGGGACTTCTGAGGGATTGAGATCAATGAATAGGTACTCCTTGGGTTGGTAAGGTCAGGAAGAAGAGAGTTGGTGGAAAATTAGGATAGTTGTAGGAATATATCAATGGGTTGTGAATGTTTTGAGATGTGAATGGACACTGAGAGACCACCCTCTTTTACAGATTACTAGCCTCGGCTTAGGGGTGATTTGGTGTTGATATTTGGAACAACAAGTCTATGGTTGGGTGGAAGGTCTATCCCAAGAAGCTTGTTTCAGAACTATTGTTAAAAGATAAGTGTTTAACTATTCTCTATTTTTTATTTATGAGTTAAATTTATTTTCATGATGTCTGTGCATTTGAGATTATTTATATGTTGTTGTATTGAATTATTAAGCTACATTTCATGTCTATTTATCTTATTGTAAATGAATTAAATAAATGGTAATAAACAATAGTTTTTCTGGTTGTAATTCGTAGCTGAAATCTATAAGAATTTATCTAGTTAGCATAAATTTTGTTTTTATGAGTATTCCACATTGTAATGTCTCTCAATTGGGCTAGGGGATGTTACAGTATTTATTTTTGAAATGTATTTCCTTACTTGGTTGGATTTCATTTTTCTATTTCTATCTCATTTATATTAAATAATTGAAATCATTTGGATTATTTTTGTGTTTCTTTTAAATTGTATTAAATATATTTGAAATCACATCAGATTAGCATAGTAGAAGGACAGTGAGCCCATAACCTATTGGCCCAATTTTAAACCTTGGCTCTAATACCTATATCGAGTGTATTAGATCTTCTCATTCTTATTAAATCAACATTCATACAAATATACATTTATATAGAAGCCTTAGTGTCAAGTATGTCCCTCTATTATCTCTCTACAAATTCTACAATCATCTATCAATATGGACTAGCTAAACCATTCCTCTAGACTACCATCCTATTTATTCCCATCCAATATAAATTTTCACCTACCTCATTGACTCTTTAATTTCATCCCTATGTGTAACCATTGTATTAGCATACAATGTGTTTATTTCTTGGGTTGTGCACCATAATTGTGATAGTGGTCTTCCTCTCCTTCTGCCTCACACTTCACCTTCCATGCATATTGCATCCACTTATCTAATGAAACAATTTCCATGAAATATTTCTACACTTTTATACCTCCTCTCCCTCCTCATTTTAGGCGAGCCAAACCCCTCCTCTCCTCCTCATGTCAGGCAATCCAAACACCTCCTCGCCCTTGTGCATTGATTTATCATGTGATCCTCTTCTATGTAGCTATACCATACATGACTAACCTCTTGTGCACTTGAACTCTCTATACTTTTAAACTTGTATCTGATGTCCCTTTGAACTCATCCTTTACCATGCATAGCATGAGATTATACACAACATTTCCTTGATCTCTACATTCTTTCATGTTTATGGTGAAAACCTAAATAAATAAATAAATTCATAGATTATAGTGTCACAAATACATTCAAAAATGGTTATTGGGTTGACCTTGATTATTGATCTTTTACAAATGACATTAGAGTGAGGAATAGTATGATACAAGACCAAACATAACTAATGGAAATGAGCCATTCTCATAGTGGAGGTAGTGAAATGTTGGATTTTGATCACTTAATTACATAATATATCTCTTGTGAGAATTATGTATTTTACTTTTTATTGTATCCTTGTAATAAATTTATTGACATGATTATAGGCACATTTGGATCCACAGGTTTTGATGAACATCACAAGAGAAAGGAGAAAGAACAATAAAAGAGAAAAAAAAAACTAGTTTATACTAAGAATAAATAAAAGACGTGAACAATGATCAAATATTTATTCATTTTTTAACATGAATATAGTATATGTATTTATTTGTTTTTTTTAAAGAAATTGAAACTTTATATTATATAAATAGTTGTGTCGAGGAAAACAACAATATCCATATGATCTATTGCAAAATTTTCGCTTATAGCCAATATTTCTGTAGATTTTAATCTTGTACAATATTTTACTGCAAACAGATTTTAAATAAAAGAACAGAAACAATACAATGGAAAATGCACACATTACACAGATATTTTTCCCCTGGAAACCCAAACCGGGAAAACCAACATCTTCTATATTCATTCACATCATACATTTTTTACATTACAATATACATATAGGAGCCAACAACATCCAAAACCCTAATCCAATGACCTGGATTACTCAACAACCCTAATTCCTTAACCGGAAATAGAAAACCATCGGTGAAAAACCATGTGCCAAAAAACTACCCATAAATGGACATGAAAACCGAGGATCACCCAAAAATGGACGCAAAAATTGAGGATCACCCAAAAATGGACATGAAAGCCGAGGAATTTGTTTTTCTTCAGGAGCGTTGCCCCTATACACTCAATGCAATGTAGACACTAATTCTCTCCATGAAAATAATATAACACAAACCCAACATTACCCCACTTGTTTTTTTATTTGCATACAGGGGGTTACAGGGCCACATAGTCAACAATCCAAGGTAGCAATGCCCATAGATCCTCTACACTAAGAGAAATTCTCAGTGCTCACAGATTTTGTTAATGAATCTGCAACATTATGAAAAGTGCCCACCTTCATCAGCAACACCTTCTTTTCTTCAACCATGTCTCTCACAAAGTCATATTGAACATCAATATGCTTTGTATTTGAATGATAAGTCAGGTTCTTCACCAGAAAAATTGCACTCTGACTATCAAAATTTATCCTTATAGCTTGTTGTACCAACCCAATACCTGAACACAATCTTTGTAACCATACTTCTTCCTTGCTTGCATGAGTGGTTGTCATGTATTAATATTTTTTAGTTGAAAGTGCCACTACAAATTTCCTTTTGCTCATCCAATTGATTCCTCGCCCAAACAGGTTAAACACATACCTACTTGTAGATCTCCTACGATCCAGATCTCCAGCCCAGTCTACATCCACAAAGCCATGTATGTCCAACACTCTGCCCAATTATGGTCTTCCTTGGTAGCATAATCCATATCTAGCAGTGCCACGCAAATACTTGAAAACCCTCTTTACTATTTTCCAATTCTCCTTCCATAGTTTTGACATATACCTACTCAAAACGCCCACTGCATGTGCAATGTTCGATCTAGTATAGGCCATTTCATACAACAAACTGTCAACCACACTCACATATGGAACATGAGACATGTCCTCCTCCTCTTATTGTGTCTTGGGACACTGGTCCAAAAATAAATTTACACCTACAGGAATAGAGACCCTGACCGGTTTACATTCCTGCATATTAAACCTCTGCAATATTGTCTCAACATATTTTCTCTGACTTAACTAGAGTTTTCTATTTTACCAATCTCTTTTAATTTCCATGCCCAAAATGAAATTTGCAGCACCAATATCCTTCATGTCAAATTTAGAGGACAACTTAGTTTTCACATCCTAGATAATCTACTTGTTGTTTCCTATCAGCAACATGTCATCCACATACAAGACAAAATAAATCAAATGATAACCAATTAACTTAAAATACACACAATGATCCTCTTTACTTGTTTTGAATCCATGTCCCAACATATAAGTATCAAATTTTTTATACAACATCCTTGGTGATTGTTTTAAACCATAGGAGGACTTTTTCATCTTGCATACCAACTCCTTTTTTCCCTTCACAACAAATCCTTTTGGTTTCTTCATGTAGATTTATTCTTCCAAATCCCCATGTAGGAATGTTGTCTTCACATCCATCTATTCTACTTCAAAATCAAATGCAGTAGAAATAGATAACATAAATCTAATAGAGGTTAACTTAGGTACAAGAGAAAAAATCTCACCAAAATCAATTCCCTCAACCTAGGAATAACCCTTTGCTACAAATCGACCTTTGTATTTCTCCACTTTTCCTTTTGCACTCAAATTCTTTTTAAATACCCATTTGCTTCCAATGGAATTTATTCTAGTCGACAAATCCACTAGATCCCATACCTCATTTTAATCCAAGGCTGCCATTTCTTCAACCATGGATTTTTTCCATAGTTTTCCATCCTTTGAATCCACTTCCTCCCTAACAGTTCTAAGATCATCATCAGTAATAGAAAAAGAAAAAATTAAACGAAAATCGGGTGGAGTATACCTTTCCAATAGCCTTTTTTCCCGCACCGATCTCCTCAATAATGGAGTATGAGGGTATTCTTCTTCTTATTATTGTTCTTCTATAGATTCTGATTCATCATCCTTTGGCTCAAACTCTATTTTCTTTGGTTCTTCCTTACTTGGTAGGAATTCCTGTTTGAAAACATATTTCATTTCTCTAAATACCACATATCAACTATACACAACCTTCTTATTTTCTGGGTTCCAACAATTATAACCTTTGAGACCATATTTATAACCAATAATGATACACTTTTCATCCTTCTTATCTAGCTTACTCCTATTTTCCTTTGGAACATGAACATAGGCCTCACAACCAAATAACTTGAGATGTGTGAGAGAAGGTTTATTACCATTCCATACCTCTTATGGATTTTTTCCATCTAGTGCTGATGAGAGTGATCTATTGACCAGGTAACATGAAGTACCCACTGCCTCTGCCCAGAATTATTGCCCTAACCTGACACCATTGCGAATGCACCTTTATTTTTCCATCATTGTCATGTTCATCCTTTATGAAACTCCATTCTGTTGAGGTGTATATGGAGTATTTTTCTGCCTTACTATAATGCACTTCTTACAAAATACTTTAAATTCATTCTTGCATAGCTCTCCACCATTATTTTTCCTCAACACCTTAATTATTTTCTCTGTTTGATTCTCAACAAGATCCTTAAACTATTTAAACTTGTCAAAGGCTTCAGATTTATTCCCGAGGAAATATATCCAAGTATCCCTCGAGAATTCATCTGTAAATGAGACATAGTACATAGATTTTCCTAATGATGGAATCGACACAGGTCAAAACAAATCATTGTGCACTAGTTGTAAGATTCTTTTTGCCCTTGTTTCACCAAAGGGGAATCTTACCCTATTATGCTTCACATGTACACAATGTTCACAGAAATCAAAATCCAAAAAGAAATTTGACATACCTTTAACTGTACCTTTACCGTGTAGTAGTTGAAGACCCTTCTCTTCGATATGTCCCAGTCTTTGATGCCACATCAAAACCTTTTCTCTAGAGATTGTAGGAGATTTTTCTTCTTCTTCTCTAATATCGAGAACAATGGAACTATTACACCCATCACAAATAGTTCTTCCTTGAAACTTATACAAATTTCCAATCCGAAATCTCTTCAGCAACACCATTTCTCCCTGAACCATCCTGCAGGTTTCTTTTTCAAATATTTTTTTTACCCCTGCATCATCCATTTTTCTTATAGAAATCAAATTTCTGGTCAATCCTGGTATCTGCAGAACACTGGGAAGTTTTCTAATCCTTCCATATATGTTCCTCAACTTAAATTTTGCTTGTCCTATGTTTATGGTTGTCGATTCATCACCTAGGAAGACATTACCTCCATCATACCTTTCATATTCATAGAACCACTCCTTGTGGGGAGTCATATGAAAGGATGCACCTAGGTCAACCAACCATGCCTTGTGATATACATGTGTGCTTGAAGAAGACAAGTACAAATCCCCTCCTTCCTTGGAGGTATTTTCTTCTATAGAGGGAGCACCTTCAGATCCCTTCACTTTCTCAACGCTTTTGGATCTACATTGCTTCTTGAAGTGACCTTCTTTTCCACATCTCAAACATACCTTTACAAAATTTCCAGGAGATTTAGATCTACCCTTAGAATTAGATCTCCCACTTGATGACTTATATATATTTCTATCTTGGGTGCATCCTCTTGCAAATAATGCATTTGTTCTTTGTCCTTCCATATTCTTCCATATCATCTCCTCCAACAACAAGGATGAGACCACATCATAAAAACTCAAGGTTGTTGTATTACTACCTATGGCCAAAACCAGACTATTCCATGAGTCTGGTAAAGAGCACAATAAATTGATACACTTGTCTTCATCTAGAATTTTAATCTCAACAGATAATAACTGACTTACCACAGTATTGAAAGTGTTCAGATGCTCTATCACAGAGTCTCCATCTCTCATCCTCGTGTTATAAATCTTCTTTCCCGGGAAAAATTCATTTACTAGGGACTTAGACTGATACAAGTTCCCCAACTTATTCCATAACTCCTTTCCTGTAGCTTCCCCTAACACATTCAGTAATACCGAATCACATAGACACAATCGGATTGTGCTCCTCGCCTTTCGATCCAAAATTTTCCATTCATCTGCTAACATTCCTATAGGTGTAGTACCTGGATACATCGTGACCCACTAATATTTGTCTACCAACAGATATTTCATATTGAGCTTCCACAACTCAAAACTTTTCCCATTAAATTTCTCAATCTTTTTTCTCGAACTTCTCACCATTTCTCTTCACCTGAAGAATCAATACCGCAAATCTCCCACTGTAACAAGGTTTATCACAGTCTTGAGCCAAACTCTTGACCACAAAGGCATCCCCCTAAAACCAATAATTGATCTGATACCAAATGTAGATTTTAACCTTGTACAATATTTTACTGCAAATAGATTTTCAATAAAAGAACATAAAAAATACAATGGAAAATACACACATTACACAGAGAGTTTTCCCCTGGAAACCCAAACCGGGAAAACCAACATCTTCTCTATTCATTCACATCATACATTGTTTACAATACAATATACATAGAGCTAGCAGCACTCAAAACCCTAATCCAATGACCTGGATTAGTCAACAACCCTAATTCCTTAACCAAAAATAGAAAAGCATAGGTGAAAAACCATGTGCCAAAAAACTGCTTGTAAATGGACACGAAAATTGAGGACCGCCCAAAAATGGACACAAAAATCGAGGAATTTTTTTTTCGGGGGTGCTTCCCTCGAACCCTTGCACAAGGGGTCTCTCGCCCCCTTGCAACCCCCATGTGTTCTCGGTGCAACATAGACACTAATTATTTCCATGCAAAGAATATAATACAAATCCAACAATTTCTTCAACTACCAATATACTATAAAACATACATATCACCTTCAGAAAATTCTACATTGTATGAAAGAAAAATTTCTTAACAAATTTCCCTTTCAAAAAAACAATTTTGAAGTACATCAGATTTCAATTGATTCGTATTTTGGGACCTCATGTGCTCCACTTTAGAGTGGATATTCTTCCTCTACCTCTGTTGGCACAACAACAAGGACCCCTTGACCTTCCTTTGTATTTCCATGGTGAGAAGAAATTGACACTTGGTTGATGGAAATTGACTAAGTATGTTGTGGCAAGACCAATGATCTCAGAAGCCAATATTATTATGCCAAACTATCGATGCGTTGGGTGAAGGATTGTTCCAAATTTCCCACTTTTAATAATAACTAGTGAATGGAAGAATTATTTGCTTCATGGATTTCATCATGGAAATGAAGGATATATTTCATTTCCCTCCAATAAGGTTCCATTTTGAAACCAAAAAATACACGACTATAACCAATGTAACCAATCCCCAATCCCCAAGCCACAAATTTAGTTACTGTCAAAATTGGTTGAAATGAAGATAAGAAATATTTCAATACCAGTAGCCCACAAGCATTCCACCTCCTTGGTTCTGGGATTTAAAAAAACTAAGCAATTATGTCTTTCATAATTTCTAGGCCCATAAACACACCCATTACCATTAAAGAAAATGGAGTCATAAGGTCTCAAAGAGAACCCTCTACCAAAATAAATAAGGCTTGAATGAACTTCAATTTTCAGAGTAGAAACACCAGTATCCTCCATCCACAGATTATATTCCTCAATATTCAAATTATCCAAACCAAAGATAAGGACCCAACTTCTGCACCCTCCCTAAAAGTCAAGGTCAAGGAGAAGATCAAGGTCAGGAGAAGGTAATTGAGGGAAGAAAATAGGCTTTCTCTAACCCCACCTTCCATCTTCTAACACACTTTGCAAAGTATTGACGAGAAAAATTACAAGGCATTCTAGTTTTCCATCCCCCAATTCAAAATCCCAGTTCAAGAAATATAACTCAAAGAGGAAAGGGGAGTCTGCATTTGAAATTCTCAGAAACACAGAGTCCAAATAACTTAACTAAATTTCTCCATAATTCAAAACAATATCACCATAAGCTCCTAATCACGAATTATTTTTACTCCCAGACCCTGAAATTGTCAAACCAAAGAACATACGATAGTTAAAGCTAATGGACCACCCATAATCAACTAACTCACCTTCCATGTTATAAATAGGTGTAAGTAAAAAATGATCCAAAATACCATTCCCAGAGTAAAAAACACATACAAAGAAATTAAAATCAATGAGAAAGGGATTTTGTCCAAGTTTATGACTCAAAACAACAAATTCCAAAAATCTAAATAAAGAGAAATTTGAGGGAAGGAACTTGAGGGTCAGAGGGAATTTGGCCAACAAAAAAGCTGTTTCACAACATCGAATACTAGTCATCAAAAAACCACACTAGCTCGCTCCACTTCTCCCTCAGCGACCACACTAGGTTCCAATACTATGAATAAGAATGAAACTCATGGAAACAACCAAATTCTGAAAATACCAATACCCACACAAGCCAACTTGAATGACATCATTAACTGTGTTCTGATAACAATGTACTAGTTGGTCGATCAAATGGCCTAAAAAGATCATGTAGTTCCACCAATCCCTTCTATTGAATGACCCCATCATGAATTATGGCATATGAAAAAATTCCCTCTCACCATCTATAATAATTTCACCTTCTCCTAAAATAGAACCATGCTTTGCCCAATGGTCAACTTCATTATTGTATTCATGCTTGATATGGAAAGAACTATAATATTCGAAGTTGGCAAAAATGACAAAGGAGTGAGATATTACCCCTAGGAATACATTGCTTATGTTGGCATGAATTTGATCAGACCAGGGTCCTTCTCAGGTTACCAACAAAAGGTACCGTGAGTCTAGAGCGCTGGAATTTACATCTCCTCCGAAGAGAAGAAGGTTCACCCGAAGCGTTGTTGAGACAGATAGATAGGGAAGGGTAGGGAGAAGACTAAAGGGGATCCATAGAGTAGTCAAAACTCATTCTTGCTCTTGCGCAAAAGACATTATCAGATATGGAACATCTAAATGCAAGATATGAACCTACTTACGATGCGAGCAACCATCTAAATGTTGAACCATTAAGTAGAACTCATAATTCATAAAGAAATATTGTAATGCATAAGTAACATACAAAGACACATCATCTTTTGAAATTTATTCTTGCTTCCTATTATCTCCAGGATCTTTCCTTCATTATAGACTCAGAGTTACAAGAAAGGCTTAGTATAGAATCTCGGCTCTGAACTCATATCTCAGAGCTCCAGCTCTCCAACTGACAGTTCTAATTCATTACAGACTCATCCTTTTCTTCTCTCGACCTACAACAAGAACCAACACTAATCCCAAAATTTGGGTGACTCTGATCAATATGAATCAACTTAACCCTAATCAACCAATGATGAATGAGGTATCAACTAATGAGTGTTTCTACCAATGAACGAACTCTTTTACAATTATATTCAGCCCTATATATAGCTGGGTTATGTCTTCCTTCTCGGCTTGTATGCTCTCTTGTTCTGTTGCAACCGTTTGTTTCTTAGCTGGTGTTGCACTGACTTTCACAACTTATTTATGTTACTCTTTCTCCCAGCCTCTGATGAAGTTTGTGCAACTCGTGCTTAACCAAAACTTGCACAATTATTTCCCAAAAACGAAGGACCCAACAGGCTCCAAAAAAAATCCTTGTCTCATCCTCGAGTCAAGCGCTTGGTTCTTTCACATCCCCCAGGATCATATGTTGTTTTCACTTGTCTGAAGTTTCCTCTTCTTTGAGCTCTTATATTTGTGCATTTTCTTCCTTTACCTCCTCAAACTAAGGGCCCAATTCTGGTACCAACTCTAAGGCTCGGTGCTTTACTCCTTGAAATCTTTCAACTTTGTCCTACCATTTCCGGGCGAGGAGTGATGCCTCTGCAAGAAACTGTTGGTTCATCTCTTTGTTGTCCTCATTTGGCTTGGTCATAACCAATGAGTTCCATTTGGAGTCGGTTGTTGCATCAACCTGGTGCATTTGCATATAGGCGGATTGAATTACTAGTCTAAAATCGTACAACTCTTTCTTGGCTATGGACTGTGCTTCATAGAGTGTATTCAACTAATTGTCAGATTGTTGAATTTAGTCGAAATTATGTTGTTGCTCCATAGGGTCCATTGTTGTCATAACTTCTTCGTTCAACATCTAGATCTTTGTGCGAATTTCTGCCAAAACTTGGTTTCGTCGAGTGATGATGCCCATCCAGTCGCTAACCTCTCTAAAAATTTTGGTGCAGTCTGTTGTGTGTTTGTGCAGTGCTGCTCTAGTATTGTTGCCTTGCAATATTATCTTCTGCATTTTTGCCTAGAGCAATTGAGGCTACTATTCTGCTTCCTTCTGGACCTATTGTAGCTTCACTTGGATCTGGTTAGTGGGGTTGGTGAGTTGCGTCCATGCTTCCTGTAACAGCTCGACCTGTTGCTCTGGCTCACTTACATCGTTGTCCTTGGGTAGTTCAGGTGCAACCTTATGAATCTCTAGACAAGCCTGAGCAAGTTTTTCCTACACTTTTTCGAGTTTGCACTGGACTTGGATTTTATCATGTGCCTCTTGCATTTTGTATGTGTGCGTCACAAATTGTTCTTTCCTTATGATCTCAGCTAATCTCTCAGCCTCCTCGAGTCGTTTCTCCAACTGGTCTATGGATGCCCTGATTAAAACAAATAGTTGGGGCGTTGGCCAGTGTATCATGTCGGTGGATGAAGGGGGTACTTTTCTAGGTGCTCACATCTGTAGAAAAATTCCACTGGCCACTGAATGTTCTGAGTGCGTGTCTACCTCTTCCTTTGTCAGCGGCATTGGTGTGATTCTTATCCTTAGATCTACTGGTAGAAGAGTCAGAACCTTTGTTCTGGCTATGTAGAGTTGCATCAATTCCGCACATTGTTCAGGGTTCTGGAGAACTTGTTCCACTTGTGCTTGCATGACTGTCGAATCCTTCTCATTTTTCGCTTTTGGTTCATTGTGCACATCTAGTTTTTGTGGCTCATCTGGTCCTTCTTCTTGGTGTGTTGTGATTTCTTGGGCACCCTCACCCTTGGCTGGTGAGGTGACTTGCTGATTGTTATCGGGTTCCTTCTCCTCTCTGCTTTGGGTGTCTTCTTACTGTGTTGAAGACTCAAGGTGTTTCTCCTGTGTGTTTGGATTCGGAACATCCAACACCATGCTCAGCTCGGGGGCTTTGGTGTCGGGACCAGAAATTTATGGTTCTGGCTTGGTTAATTATTTGGTTATTTGTGGGGGTCATCAATCCACTATTTTTGGCAGATCGAGATACATCGTATTTGAGGTTGTGGTTTGGTGTGGAGTGGTTGTGAGGAGGTTTGGTAATTGGAGTGGTGGAGGGTGCTCAATAATGAATGTGGACGGAAATGTTTCAGGCTCCGAGTCATATTGAATGTCAATGATAGTGGTGGCTTTGGTCATGGCGTGGGTCCGGGGAGCGGCAGATGCAAGGGGTTGTGGGTTCAGGGGTTTGTTCGGTGAGACCCCAGTTTTGGGCCTCTTCACCACTGATTCAATACCAAGCACAGCGCACAAGATCTGGTTAACATGTGCACCTGACAACACAACATCGTCCAGTAGCTGTCAGGGGGGCAGTCTTTTTCTCCGCTCCAGCTGCGGTATCCCTTCTTCCTCCTCTAAGTCTTCTTGTGTTAGAGCATCTGGCTTCTTCTGATCGGGGCCTAAACTCAGTACCTCTCCTACTTCCTTGTCTTTTTTCTTGAGCATCTCCGTAGGCAAAATGTAATGCATCCATGATTTACGCAGGCCACGTTTAACTCCTGGCCATGACATGACTTCCTTATCGAAATGTTCCTCATCCAAATAGAATGGTAGCATCCATGTGTGGAAATGTTCCTGGATGGCATGTCTCGGCCAAATGAATGTGTTGTGCCAGTTCTTTCTGAAGGCGATATTTCCTCGTGTTGCAATTAAGGATTTCCTGTGGGATGCACAACCTTTGTGTTGTGTCTATCATAGCATTATACCATTTGGAAAAGGCTGCACTGTTGCGTGTTGTGTTCTCCGAGTCTGTTCTGGACTGCCATGGCTCAAAAATCTTAGCCATGCACCCCTTATATAGTATTGTTGGTTGTCTTCCCACAGGTGGCTTCCATTTGAGCATTGTGAATGCCACAAGTAGGTATCCATAGGTGAGGTTTCCCCCATTCTCATGTGATTCCTCGCAAGCTACTAGTAGTTCCTCCAACAGGAAACTACACCAATTGAACACTTCTTCTTGTGTGGAAAATTCAAAGACTAATAGCACATATAGAGTGCATTCTCCCCTCTAGTACGACCTCATAACCTTGTTGGCTATGATGTAGCATCCAGTCCGAACCGTTTCGGGTAGTATTTCTTCAATGATTTTTGTGAATCCTACTCTCTTTGTGTTAAACTTCTTGTATAGGCTAGGCTCACCTTTCTTTTTACCATTCTTGTCGGGGCCCTGAAATCCTTTTGACACATCCTCTCCTTGGGAGGATAGTCCAATAAGATGTTGGATATCTTGTGCATGGATTAGATATCGCTTATCCAACCATAGACTTATGTAAGGTAGCTAGAGAGGTAGTGGGGGGGCCTAGAGGGCCCATAGTGATAATAGTGGAGGTCATTCAATGTAAGGTGGACTAGGTCCACTATATTATTAAATAAGGCCCACTATGGTAGTTAGATATAATAAATGTAAGAGGACTTCTTAGAAGGTTCTACTTCTAGAAGATTCCTCCTCTAGAATGTTCTTAGATGATGGTAGAACTATATAAAGGGGTTCAAGCAATGTAATGAGACATGAAGAGAAATATTGTATTTGGAGCAGTAGCTCAATAGGAGGATACCCCCTCGAAGAGGCAAGTGAACAGGAGAGGATCCCTTCCATAATAGGATCCATTGTACGGTGTTACCCTACCTCAAGGGTTTGGTAATAATAAAGTGTGGTTTCTTCTATCTTGTTTGTGGATCTATTGTGTCTTCAGTAATTGTGTTGATTATATCTTCATATCTGGTATTGGTTCTTAACAAGTGGTATCAGAGCACTTTCCTTGGCTGGAGTTGTGGGCAAATATTTTTTATTTTTGCAGATTTTTTTTCGGAGAAGAAAAAAGAGGGCCGCGACATTCCAGAATTTTTCAGTATATTTCTGTGCAAAATTTGCAGAAAAGGGTTGTATATCTGAGTTCCTCTCAGAAAAACACCCAAGTTGAAAAAAAAAATCATCCAAAACGGAGTCCGAAAGGTCGAGATATTGAGGTTTTAAAATCTGCAATTTTTCAGGGTTTTTCTGTGGACGGCGACGCGATTTGTTTTTATTTATGTAGCATTTGGAGGCCGAATTTGCCCAAATAAATTAAATATCTGAGTTCCTCTCACAATTTCACCCAATTTTTAAAAAAAAATCAGCCGAAACGGAGTCCGGGAAGTGAAGTTATGAGCATTTTAACTTCAGCAGTTTTTTAGGGTTTTTTCAGAAAAAACCGCGATTTTTTTTTGTAACTTATTGTTCTATTTTTTGGGTTTTTTCGTGACAGATGCGGGACCGAAGGGTTCATAGGGTGCTCAGATGGCTATTTCTTCTCAAAACATGAAAGAAATTCTTGAATCATTCAAATCCCAATTGGATGCTAGATTGGATGTGTTAGCACAAGACCTCACAGACAGCCTCACAAATATCATCACAGATGGCCTCAATGATAGTTTTCGTAGTATTCAAGATTCATTGAATAACATGCAGGAGAGATTTTTTATGGAGGGCCTCAAGGATAAATATAATCAAGAAATATATGCTTGGTATGATTTTGAGGATGATTGTGATGATTGGTATATGGATAGTTGTCATTTCTGGGATGACAACCACTTCCATATTTTATTTGATGACTCCACTCCACCTTATGCAGAGAAAATCAATGTCCCACATCAGGAGCTAGTTACCAGCGTTCAGTCTACTAATTCTATAGTGGTATTATTCCTTCCAGATTCTGCTACGACCCATTTCCACTATGTGGATGGATCTTCTTATTTGGATCCACATGATAGGTGTCAGTCTTTGGAGCATCATTTGGAGTTGGTTATTGGGTTCCAAAATCTTCTACGGGAAATTCACATGAGCACTTGGACATGGGACCCGGGCTTACAATGGTGGTTAGACTACTTCAGCATGGTGGATTTCCTTTCTACATGGGACCTTGGTTCTTCAGTCTTCTTTAGCATTATGGTCCACAATTATCCATGAGACCCTGGTATATGGTTGTACATCAAGCGTTGAGGACAACGCTTTCATAAGGGGGATGGAATGTAAGGTAGCTAGAGAGGTAGTGGGGGGGCCTAGAGGGCCCATAGTGATAATAGTGGAGGTCATTCAATGTAAGGTGGACTAGGTCCACTATATTATTAAATAAGACCCACTATGGTAGTTAGATATAATAAATGTAAGAGGACTTCTTAGAAGGTTCTACGTCTAGAAGATTCCTCCTCTAGAATGTTCTTAGATGATGGTAGAACTATATAAAGGGGTTCAAGCAATGTAATGAAACATGAAGAGAAATATTGTATTTGGAGCGATAGCTCAATAGGAGGATGCCCCCTCGAAGAGGCAAGTGAACAGGAGAGGATCCCTTCCATAATAGGATCCATTGTACGGTGTTACCCTACCTCAAGGGTTTGGTAATAATAAAGTGTGGTTTCTTCTATCTTGCTTGTGGATCTATTGTGTCTTCAGTAATTGTGTTGATTATATCTTCAGATCTGGTATTGGTTCTTAACATTTTGTGCATCCTACTCTCTTTGTGTTAAACTTCTTGTATAGGCTAGGCTCACCTTTCTTTTTACCATTCTTTTCGGGGCTCTGAAATCCTTTCGACACATCCTCTCCTTGGGAGGATAGTCCAATAAGATGTTGGATATCTTGTGCATGGATTAGATATCGCTTATCCAACCATAGACTTATGTGATGCACTCTTCTTATCATATATTTCGTGCAGCGCGCCATCTCACCTGTGGTACCAAAGACTAGTAAGTATCTTAGGCTCATGATGGTTGATTTAAATAAGTTGATGAACCCTTCTTTTGGTACAAATTGTATGTCCCCAACTCCATCTGGAGCCATCTCCCAAAAGATGTATGTGTGCATATTTGGGAACAAGGCTGAATACGTGCGATCAAGGTCGAGGAGCTTGACTTTCTCTATCTTCCCTTTGAGATCGCTCACGATTTCGACCCAGGGCTCGTAGGGCTCATCTGGTACTGCTTCTTTAGACATGGCACCTCTACTTTCTATGGCTCTCGACATTCGCACTTTTGTATCATGTAAGACCTAGGGTTACATCTGCAGCTTTTACAATGGGCCCAACTAGTTTGCACTGTTGAGTTTAGAAATGGCTATGCTCGCTTTAGAAACAATACATTCTCGGTTGAGTTCTAAGAGCCTTATACTTGGCTTAATGGGTAATTTTTATCTGTAACTTCTAATCATCATGACCGTATGGATGCAATACGGGTGTGAGTTATCTGATGGGACGGTTTAATCAAGGTAAATCCTATTGGGCAATCTTGGTATTTACTTATTTGAGTGGAATAAGGATGTGGCCGAATTGAGACCTTTTTGTTTGACGAGTCGATGTATCGGTGAAAACTTTGATGGAATATTGGCATAATGCGGATTTATGGCTTAACAGGGTCAAACGGGGTACCAGAATGGCAATAAAGGTTGTGACTAGACTGGGTTTGCGTGGCCTATAACTCAGATTGGATTTCGATTCATGGCACCTCCAACCACAAAGGTTGTCTCTGTCATCCTTAATGACTGTCATTAATGGGATTTCTCATGCTTCAGTTCATGTACTGCAAATTCATCAGTTATGTATCAACCAATGCTTAAACAAAACAAATGAACTGTGTTATGGCGCGACACTGTGCACATGGACATTATTAACTGAATTTACAAAATTTCATAAATAAAATGAAACTCAAATCTAACTAGTGTACAAACTCCATCGGATTGGAGAGACTGTCCTTCTTTCTCAGTTTTGAGGTAGGTAGGGCTTAAAGCGAGCGCCATTCACCCATCCTGGTCGTAGCAATCCATCCAGTTGCATGAGTCGGACTGCTCCTAGGGGTCGGATCTCCGCAACTATGAAGGGTCCCAGCCAGTGCATACACAACTTGCCATGATGCTTCTGGTATCTGTTGTCATAAAGTAACACCTTGTCCCCTTGTGTAAATACCTTGGTCTTAATGTGTCGATTGTGCCAAGATTTTTGTCTTTCCTTTTCCACGGATTGATGGAAGTCTACTAGAAATCTACTTTCCTCGGGTTCTTGTAGCTCTGTAAGTATCTGCACCACTGATTCTTCGTCTGTCATACGTGTGGCTCGTGCAATGTACAGAGTTGGAGTGATGAACTATGCATGAACGACTGCCTCTCTCCCATAAACTAGTTGGAACGGTGTGTATCTATGGAGTTTCTTTGTGGTTGTCCTGTAGGCCCATAGTACCTCTAAAAATCTATCATCCCAGTCCTCTCGGTTTGCACAATAGACCTTTGTTAGTCCCCTTTCCAGGATTTTGTTGAAGGCTTCGACTGTTCCGTTGGCCTGTGGGTGGTATGGACTACTCTTGTGATGTTGAATCATAAATTCTATTGTAAGTGTTGCTATAGTGTTTCTAATGAAATGAGTTCCCTCATCACTAGTTAGGATCCTGGGACATCCGAACCGAGTAATGATGTTTTTGAAAATGAACCTAGTAGCAGTACCTGTTGAATAGTCTTGTACCACTACTGCTTCTGCCCAATGGGTAAGGTAGTCAGTTGCGGTAATGATGTATCTAGCCTTTGAATGTTTGGTTGTGGGGTTGATTGGTCCGATGAAGTCAATTGTCCATTTCTCAAATTCCTGTAGAGATCTAACTAGTTGTAATGGTAGTTCATCTCAGTGTGATGGCTTGCCTACCTGTTGACAAACATCACATGATCTAGCATATGATTTTTCATCCTTGAAAAGTGTTTACCACCAAAGTCCATCCTGTAGAACTTTCTGTGCTGTCAACTTTCCTCCGACGTGGCCTCCTGCAATTCCATTATGGCATTCCCAAAGTATGTCTAGAATTTCGTGATCCAAGACACATCGTCTGAGAATGTTGTCTAGTCCTAGTTTGTACAACTGATCGACGATCAGTTGGTAATATGTTTCTCTAATGACCATATGGCATTTTTGGTTTGTGGAATATGTTTCAGGATAGGCCTCTGTACTGAGAAAGATTGTTATGTCCTCCAGATATTCCGGTATGGCCTCGATCCTGAAAAAATATGCATATGGGAGATGGTCATCCACTGCTCCACCAATTTCTCCTAACTTTAGTCTGGATAGATGGTTGGTTCTGACATTGCATCGTCCCAGCTTGATGATGACTTCAAAGGAAAATTCCTGAAAGAACAACAGCCATCTACAAATTCTCCCTTCTAACACAGGTTTGTTAACTAGGTATTTCAATGCGGAATGATTAGTAAAGAATTTGAAATGAGACCCTAATAGATAGTGTCTAAATTTTTGTAATGTGTAGATCATTTCTAAGCCTTCACTTTTTTTCATTGTATAGTTGTGATCCGCTTGCGATAGCTTCCGACTCACAAAGTAGATGGAATGATCCATCGCTCCATCTCTGGGTTGTGTTAGGATAGCTCCTAAGTAAATTCCTGAAGCATCTACATGTACGTGAAATTCCTTCTCCCAGTTTGGGAATATCAGAATCGATACTTTAATGAGTTTCTCCTTAAGTGTCTCAAATGATTTGTCACATTCGAGAGTCCATTGGAATGTTTCAGCCTTTTTAGGAGGTTTTCTAGAGGTACAGTAATGTTGGAATATCTTCAAATGAATCTGCGGTAGTAAATTGTGTGTCCTAGTGTGGAGAACAACTATTTATCACTTGTAGGAGGTGTCATATTCACAATGACCACAATTTTGGCTGGCTCTACCAATACTCTTTCTCAACAGACTATGTGGCCCAATAGATTTCCATGTGGCACGTAGAAGATACACTTTCTGAGATTGAATGAGATTTGCAATTCTCTACATCTGTAAAATATCAGCCTTAACAGTGCTACATGTTCCTTAAGTAGGCTATATATTGTCCAATCATCCATATAGACTTCTATAAATTTTTGAATGAACTCTCTAAAGGATACTATCACAATCCTGGAGAAAAATGCAGGGGCATTTTTTAACCCAAATGGCATTACATTGTATGCAAAAGATCCCCATTATGTAATGAAAGTAGTTTTTCTTTTGTCTTCTTCAGCAATCCTGACTTGATGGTATCCTGAAAAACCGTCTGTAAATGAGTATGTTTCCTTCCCCGCAACCTGTTATAGCACCTCGTCAGTAAAGTGTGTTTGGAAAGGGTCATGCACACAGGCATAGTTGAGGCTTATGTAGTCTACACAGACTCTAATATCCTCTGTGTATTTTTTAATTTGATTGACTATCAGGATAACCCACTATGCTTCATCTACCACAAAAATGAGAACTTCTTCCAACATCTTATCAATCTCCTTCTTAACTTTCTCTTTTACTCTTGGGTTAAGATAGTAAAGTCTATGTCTGAAAGGCTTGGATCCTGTTTTTAACTCAATCTTCATTTCTCCCATGACTCCTTTGATCCATTTTAATTCTAAAAAAGGTATTTGGGAACAAATCCTCATATTCCTGTAGTAAACTTTGTATTTCCTGATTGGTTTGCTCATCCCAGTAGTCTCCTACCATAGCTAGCTTGGGTTACTATGCAGTCCCTATATTGAGTCTGCACAGCTTCAATGGGTGGTTGTAGGAACTATCGGTCTGGATGGGTATGGTGTTTTGGATTTCTCAGTTCCCCTCTGCCTCTTTGATGGCTAGGTGTCTTAGTCCTTCTAATTCATCTAGGCTTTCTGAATCTTTGCTAATCTGATAGAATTCTATAGGCTTTCTAGTCAAGGGTAAGTGGAGTTTAGTCTGAATTTCTTGGGTATGCTTGGGACACACTACAAAATTTGGTCTTCTATCACTATTGGTTGTAAATAAACGTTATTTAATATTTTGTAGGGCTAGCTCAATCTTAGGGTACTTACTTGATAATGAGAACTCTTTGCAAAATTTAGCTACTAGTGTCTGCCAGTCGTTGGTCTATCTTCTGGTTTCTTCATGTATGAACCAAGATTTCGGGATTGGGCCTAGAGAATGGGGAAATACCTGAACCCATAAGTGAGAGGGTATCTCTGCAGCCTACCACTATGTCATGCACTATTCAATATGTATTCTAGGATCAGATTCTCCGTTGAACAGTTGTGCAACTTGGAAATCCGTCTGCATTTCTGATTGCATTTGCTCCTTATTCTTGAACCTGTATTTGAGAGTGTTGGCATCAAAAGTCACTCCTGGATTGCAGCAGGAGTAATCCTGAGGCCCATCAGTTTAAATGTCATGATTTGTTGATAAAAGGTGATGGATGAAAGTAAACTCGAAACAATATCGTTCTAACTCAGAAACTAGGCTGGGCATGCACAAGCAGTTGAGGCCATGATTCAATTTCAGGCAGTAAGTTGTAATAAGGGTGAGTAGGAGGAAGAATTCTGTGAGGAAATGTGAAGGGATGTTGTAGGCATCGGGCTTCCAACAGCCTATAGAAGAAAAATTTGAACACAAGAACCTCTTATATTCAAAAGCAAAAACACTAAAAGAACATAACAGCGCTATGATAAATCCTTGATCATAACACAGTCACGACGATTCATGTGAATCATTTAGTCATGAACTCTTTCAGTAGGAGATTGAAACAAGATGAAAAAGAGAGCTTCCTTACAATAAACAAGGAAATTTCATATACAGATACATAGCCAAGAAAACCAGTGCTTCATTAAAACATTATAGTCGGGAGCTCTGCTCTACCATCCATCCTTGCAAAAATACAAAAACTGAGTATATATACTCAGAGCAATTCGCTCACTTGGCAGCAAGAGGGTAGATGAGACATTAAAGTCTAACTTAGCATGCGTAGGTTCTTCTGATCAGTTAAGGACATCAGATCGGCATGGCTCTTTTAGGAAAACCTGCACACAGGACGATCTTGGGTAGACTGCCTGCCAGAACCTCCATGCTCTGATTCATGGCTTGAGCTGATGTCTCAACCACCTGCTCAATATTCATTAATTTATTTTTCCATGGAGGTTGGATGAGACTGAAAACATAAAGGAGTGACCCCTTTGTCCTTTGAAGTCTCGGTAGCTGAAATGCCGAAATGGCTCCCGGACGCTTTTTCATTTCGCGTTTCGAGTTTCGGGGATTCCCGATGCAGTGGAGGAGTGACCCCTTGTCTCTTGAACTCCTGGTATCTGAAATGCCGAAATGGCTTCCGGGCGCTTTTCATTTCACGTTTTGGGTTTTGGGGATTATCGATGCAATGGAAGAGCGACTCCCTTGTCTCTTGAACTCCCGGTAGCCAGAATGTCGAAATGGATTTTGGGCACTTTTCACATTTCGAGTTTTGGGGTTTCCTGATTCAGTGGAAGAGCATCTCCCTTGTCTCTTGAACTCATGGTAGCTAGGATGCTGAAATGGCTTTTCACTTTTCGGGTTTCGGCGATTCCCGATGAAGTGGAAGAGCGGCTCCCTTGTCTCTTAAAATCCCGGTAGCCGAGATGTCGAAATGGATTTTCGCATTTCGGGTTTTGGTGATTCCTGATGCAGTGGAAGAGCGGCTCCCTTGTCTCTTGAACTCCTGGTAGCTAGGATGCCGAAATGGATTTTTTTTGTTTTGGGTTTCAGTGATTCCCGATGCAGTGGAAGAGCGACTCCCTTGTCTCTTGAACTCCTGGTAGCTGAAATGCCGAAACGGCTTATCACTTCGCAACTTTGGCCATAAGAGATGAGCCCATGTGCTAAAACTTGTGCAATTACATGACTCAAGCTTACCCGATGACCGTTGATCTGCTCCATCTGTGGATCCTCTCCGTTGAAAAAAAATGCCTACTCGCTTGATTTTAAGCCCGAAATGGACTTCTTATGTGTGTTGCGCTAGGCGCTCATGACTGCGGCCTTTGAATAAAAATCATTTGATGGGTTTTTAAACCCCATTTCTATGCATTTTCACCAAGGTTATGAAATCGGAGAGAAACAACACCTTGCAAGAATTGGCGCTAACATTAGGCTCCATGGGGGATAGAGTTGTCCCTGCGATGCTCTAAGAACTCCTTCTACAGTTCCAGTTGCCCCCTGTTGGACTATGGAGTCATTTATTAAGCCAAAAATAAACAGAAAAACAATAAAAACAATATTTACAAAAAACAAAGGAGCCATCTAAGGCTCAAACAAAACATTTCTTCAGGAAATGCCCATTGACTAGTTCATTAAAAACTTATTCACCCTCCAAATCCTGCAACCTGTACGTGTTATTTAAGAATACTTTAGAGATTTTGAAGGGACCGATCCAAAGGGCATCAAACTTGTTGTGTTTGCCCCTATCCTACTTGGGTGCATCCCACTTAAGCACCAAATCTCCCAGCTTGAATTCCTCCTTCCTGACCTTCCTGTCAAAGGCCTGCTTGATCTTCTGTTGATGACTATGAGCTATGTCCATCACCTGCTCCTTGATCTATTGAACTTCCACCACTTGATGAATTCTACTAACCATATGGTTTGGCTCTCCTTCATGATCTTGAAAGAATTTAGCTACAGGTAAAGCGAGTTGAGTGGGAAACATAGCCTCCGTCCCATAAACAAGTTGAAAAGGTGAGGTGCCCAGGAACTTCTTTGTTGTCACTCGATCGGCCCATAGAGAGAATTTGAGCTTTGAATCCTAGGCCCTTTTAATTTCTTCCAATAATCTTTTAATGAGTTTGATCAGACTTTTATTTGAAGATTTTGCCAGTCCATTTTGTTGAGGATAATAGGGAGTGGAGTGAATTAGTGAAATCTCGAACTGCTCACAGAACTTAACTAGAGGCTCAGACCTGAAAGAAGTAGCATTATAGGTGAAAATTCTACTGGGACAACCAAATCTGGCTATGATATCCTGCAAGCAGCTGATAATTACCTTGTGTGAAGCATTCCTGGTGGGGGTAGCTTCTATCCACTTAGTGAAATAGTCTGTTGCAGTTAGGATCCATCTATGCTAGCCACTTGAAGGAGAATGAATTTCCCCAATGAAGTCCAACCCCCACTGTTGAAAGGGTGTTGAAGCTAATACAGGCTTTAGTGGCAGAGATTTGAGTTGTTTCTTTCCTAAGAACCTTTCGCATTTGATGCAAGCTCTGACTTCTCTTCAAACATCAGCGAATAAGGTGGGCCAGTAGTACCCAACCCTGATAATTTTGTGGGATGTGGTCTTCCAAAAATGATGCCCTCCATAAAGGTCGTTGCGGAAATCAAACATAACTTTATGGGCTTCTTGTGGATTCAAACACTTCAAAAACACCTCTAGAGGATCTCTCCAGTGCAAGACTTGGTCAATACGGCAATATCTAACCGCCTTGAGCTTTAAAGCTCTTTCCTTTCTTTTTCCCATTCCATCAGGAGGCTTCAACTCTTGCAGAAAGTACAAAATGTCTCTGTACTAGGTGCATTCTACTAGTGATAAGCCACCCTGAGAGCTTTTGTTGGGTGACTCAGCTTGCTAATTTCCTGAGCAAGAGTTGATGAAGCTAACCCCCAAGGCCCTACAATTGGATTCAGCCAACAGCTTGGCTAAACCCTGCCCTTTTACCAACTTGGCAGGCTTTATCTCCAGGTCAAACTCCGAGATCTTGAAAATCCATTTACCTCTTCTCCCATCTATGTCGGGTTGTATAAGGATGTCCTTCACGAAGGCTGAAGTAACGTATGCAGTCACTCTTGAGTGCAAGACATAGACTCTGAAAGCCTTGAGATATTTCACCAAGGCATAGGCCTACTTCTCCATGATCTCATACCTGATTTCTACATCTCTTAATGCCTTACTGAAGAAGGAAATGGGTTTCTCTCACCCTTCCTCATTTTTCGGCAATAAGACTGTCGCTATTGTATCAAAAGAAGCAAAAGAAAAAATTAGAAAATCCTTGGAATAATCAGGACTAATCAACACAGGTGCCTCAGTCAATGCCCTTTTTATTTGGACAAAAGACTCCCTGGGTTCAGCGGTCCATTTTACTTATTTTCCCTTTCTAAGCATGGTTGTGATGTGTTTCACCAACTCAGCAAAATTTGAGATGAACCTCCTCAGAAAGTTAATCTTCCGTAAAAAATCTTGAACTTCCTTTCTAGACCTGGGAAGTGATAGGGTCTAAATTGCCTCTACCGTGCTGGGATAAATTCTCACTCCCTCTATTTATACTATATGGCCTAACAGTTTCCCCTCCTTCATATAAAACAAAGATTTCTTGGGATTTAAGGAAAGGCCAAACCTACGGCATTTCAAGAAAACTTTCCTCAAGTGACAGTGGTGCTCCTTATCAGACATGGAGAAGACTGTGATGTCATCCAGATAGATCACCACAAACTGATCTTTCTCTCCCATGAAGACTATGTCCATGGCTCGTTGGAATGTTGCTCCTACATTCATTAATCCAAAAGGCATTTTGGCATACATGAATGTGCCCCAAGAAGTGGTGAAGGTTGTTTTTTCTTTGTCCTCAGACATGACTGATATCTGATTATAGCCAAAAAAACCATCAATCATGGATATCCTAGATGCACTAGTTACCCTCTGCAATATGTGTTCCATGTTGGGAAAGGGATAGTTGTCTTTCTTTGAGCTCCTATTCAGGTTCCTGAAATCAACACAGAGCCTGATTTCTCCACTTTTCTTCCTCACCGGGACCAAATTGGCTACCCACTCAGAATATCTCAAGGGGACAATGATTTGGGCATCTAATAACTTCTTCACTTCTCTCTCCATGACAGGCAACAACATGGGATTTATCTGTCTTAGCTTCTGCCTAAATGGCTTAGCCTCTTCCTTTAGTGGGATCTTGTGTTCAATGATAGTTGTGTCATATGTCTTGAGGTCTTCATAGGTCCATGCAAAAACATCAGCAAATTCCCTTAATAACTCGGTATATTTGGCCCTCTTCTCTTTGGTCAAACTACTTGACAACTTGACAAACTTAGGCTCCTCCTGTGTGTCGATATTGCACTCCGCTGTATCAACATCTCCACTTGAAACCCTGCCCTTTACTACCACATCATTCCCATCGAAAAGTCTTTCTAAAGGGACTAGTCCCTTCAGAATGTGATTGCTAGGAAAATGAATAATATGGTGATTAGCAATTTTGTTTAAAAGTACCTCAGGGTGAGGGTGACTTTCGAGATCAGGATCCTGATCAATGTACAATGCAGAAAATTCATCGACGGACTGTAGAAATTTTTCGATTTCAATATCGTCTTCGAATACCTTCCAATGCTTGATATTGTCCAGAACATATGGCCTATATCTTATTTCAACCTCATATTTGATCTTACGCGATAGAGGGATCTTGAACAGACTAGTTGAGACAGCTAAGGAATCGGCCAAAGTATTTTCCTCTCTATGAGTAAAATAAATGTTGAAAGACGAGAAGAAATTATCAATCAAGTCCCACACTTCGTTTCTGTAACCCCTGAGCCAAGGATGCTTAGCCCGATAAGCATTAACGACTTGCTGGATTATCAACTCAGCATCTCCGAACACTGCTACCTCCTTAATTCACATTTATTTTGCAACCCTCATACCCAGAACAAGAGCTTCATATTCTGCCACATTATTGGTAGCGTCAAATTCTAGCTTGTATGACAGGGATATGGTTTCCTGCCAAGGGGACACAAGAACCACTCCAACGCCAGTGCCCTCGCTAGAAGAAGCTCCGTCGAAGAAAATTTTCCAAATAGAGGTGGTTGGAGGAGGTATCTCGTGATTAAATATGGGTTGCTTTCTGATTTGAAAAGGGGCTTCAGGAGTCTCAGTGATCTGCAATAAACTAGACCCCAAATCAGTGTCAAGTGAAAAGATGGGGTGATTAGTGGGTGTTGAAGGAAAATCTCCCTGTGGACAGGTAGATCTCCTCTTGAGAGCTAGACTCTTAACTCTTAAGATAGAATATGCTTATCATGGACACTGACTTCCTTTTAGATCTAGATAAACTAATGTGTGAGGAGGAAGGAGAAAAGAAGTACCTTTTACCGGTGTTTGTCCCTGCACGGTCCGAGTTTAGCTCTGAACTTATGCTCCTTGATAAGCCCTATAGACAAACAAAAGTACGAACAACTGCCTACTCTACTGAGATTAGCTCGAAATAGACCTATCTATTAGAGACAAATTCATGTGAGATCAAACACGGATTTGAAAGAAATAGGCCAAGCATATTATCTTAAAGAGAACAACAAAGAATGCTTACAGCCATATATGTGAGTGTAGTAGCTTCGTCAAGCCTTCCTCATCCGAACCCTTGCTCAAATAGTCCACACACCGAATGCTGATGTTCTGAAAGATAGCTTCTTCATGAGATCATAGGTTGGATGCTTCACAATACTTTTTCCCATCCCTTTCACCATGAGAAGGCCTATTTAAATAGGCTTGGAGAGGCCCAACTACTTAATATATCTTTAGGGTAAATTGAGGATTTTCCTCCTCCAGTTATGGATCTACCCTAAGGTCATGGTTTGACCAAGGATTTGAAACCAACCACCTTCAGATATTGAGGGGATCTTTCCCTCAATCTTCTCAACAAACCAAATTTCGCCTGAAATAGGTAGCGCTCCTCTAAAAAGGACATCAGAGCATTATAGCACTCTTTGAAATAAGAACAACAAGGGCTAGTGTTATAACTCTCCCCCAAAAGGGTGGACGGAGTGTTATAGTGCCCCCTAACAGTGTATAGGGGAGTGCTCCTCTCTGAAACTCATTTTTAGTGGTTCTTTCAATGGAAAGAAGGTTTATAAACTCTGTTAACCCATTCCTCTTCTTCCAAATCAATTGTTTGAGGTGTTTCAAGTGTCCTTCTGATGTCATTATAGGCACAACATAGACATTATGGCATTATTATTTTTCTGACACTTGTGACCAAAATGCGACACTTGTGACACTATCGAAGTGAGTAATTTTGAGGTGTAACAGTGGGGTTTGCTTTGTCACTGACAATGTAGGCCAGTTGAGCTTCTCTGTACAACCTCCTGCGTTCCCCTCCAAAGACTTAAATGGTGTCATATGTGAGATCCATCTATAATGTTCCTCCAAGTTTTCTAATCCAAGATCTTGACAACAGCATGTCGAACTTGGGGGGAACATCAGCTACTACAATGCCCATGACCACACTCTTCATTGGCAGCTGAAATAAAGAGACCACCAAGTCTTTGATGACTCCAAGGCATTACACCCTCCTTGAATCAAAAGAGTACAAATTGTGATAAGCCTTTGTCACTTCCAGTCCCAATTCTTCCATGACTATTTTGGGCATAAGGTTGTGAGAAGCTCTTGAATCCATGAGGCAATTATGCAACACTTTATAATGTATGTTCAGGGATGTGTAGAAGGGAGGGGATGAATCATCTCTGTCTTCTACCATGGGACCTAGGAAGACTGCTAGCTTTTCATCTTGAATATTTGTTGAGTCTGTAGAAGGCTGGGGGGACTCAGATTGTAGCACCTTGGAGAGGGACCTTTTGAAATATTCATTTTTAACTAGCTCTGAGAGGGGTATGGGAATTCTAATCTTTTGAATTTCATGCTCAAAACTAAAGGAGGGAAAAGGATTAGGAGATTCTCTTACCTCAGAGACAGGTTTGTTGTCTGTTGGCGAAGTATTCTGAGTTTTCTTCTCTTTAGTAGTGATTGTTGCAGATTTAGCAGGTTTTTCCGCTATGAGAGCTTGATCATGGCTATCAAAATTCCCTTCTTTCTTATTTGACCTGAGATGATACCTATTAGGAGTGTTGTTGGCCTTTTCCCCTTTACCCAACTCGTTGAATTGGCTATTCATAAGGGATTCTTCATATATAGATTTAGTCAAATGGGGAAAAGAGAAAGTGTCTTCAATACAGTGAATTTCAGGGTCGAACTCATCTATCTCCTCCCCTTCCTCATGAGAAACTAGGTTATTTTGGAGAGGGGTTTGAATCCTTTGATCCTCTCTGTCTTTTCTCTTTTGTTCCCTTGGCAAAGCCTATGGTACATTGTTTCTAGGCCTTATGAAGCCTCTATTATCAGTATTTTGGGGATTTATGTACATGTGCTTCCCTTCTAACTCCCCCCTTTCCATTCTATACGAAAGCGATTTTATCACTTTAGTTACCTCGTCCATGTGAAGGGGAAGGGCAGAGGAATTGGATGGGGAGGCTTCAGGTCTCTTCCTAGATATGTCTCTATCATCCTTATTCCTGAGTCGGTCGATAGCCAATATGTTAGATTCTACTTCCACGACTGCATCCTACATGTGAGCCAGAGTAGTGGTTCTCCTTTCCCTCAACAGAAGGTAGAAATTGGGATCAAAAGCACTAGCATAAGTGATATTAGCAGAGGCTTCTGAGGGATTTATTTCAACGAGGATCTTATTGTAGATTTTATTGAATCTCTTGGAGAAGTCAGAGACAAACTCTCCTTCCTTTCTCTTAAAAGACCCAAACTCTGTCATGTAATACATGAAGTCTTTTTTGTCTCCCCACTATCTCAAAAAGGCATCATCCAAAGCCTCAATCCCATCAATAGTTCCAGGAGACAGGGCCCTAAACCATTTTCTAGACTCGCCTTCAAGGCTATGGATGAAAATCCTCATCCATACATCTGCATGCATGATAACATGATCATCTGTAAAATTGTAAAAGGATTCAAGGTGTTCTTCTGCAGCTATGTCCCCTTCGCCTATAAACTTGGGCAGCTGATTAAGGTAGCCATCTACCAGAAGGGCATTGAGTGGCTGAGGTAATAAAAGGGGAGCATACCTAGTAGCTATTATAGCCTCCATTCTGGTCATGGGGGGATTTTCTCCTGCCATAGGAATATTAGGTGGAGGAGAACTCAGAGGAGAAGGAGCTCAAACAGGGGATACTGGAAATGAGCTTACAGGTGGATGGGGAAACAATGGGGGATTCAGAGAGAAGGCTAAGGGGCTTGAGTCAGTGGATGCTTCTCTCTGTGCAGTAGCAGCAACAATAATAAGAGGAGGGGTGGTAAATCTAGGGGTGGGGAAATATTCTATGGTCCTAGGTCTACGCCAAGGTACAGCTTCAGGGGGGAGGGGAGTGACAAGGATTTCTCCCTCCAATCCCAAACTAGGAGGGGAGAACTCAGCAGGAACACTCCCAAAATTTAGGAAACGAGAAACTTCATAAAAAGGTCTGTTGGGAAGCTGAGAAGAAGAAAATGGAGTTCCTACAGAAGGATATGGAAAATTATCTGGTTCGGTGGTGGAAGTTTCTCCTTCAGAGGCCTTTCCTTTTCTAAAAATCACCTCCGGATCAGCTTTAGGTGTAGCTAGAGGCAGCTGCAGATGGGGCCATGTGTGTCTACCTCTAGAAGACACAACTAAAACAGTAGGTTCGCCACAATGGAGTCGTCACAATGGAGTCACCAGGTGCACAGTAGCAATCTCGTAGGGCTCTGATGCATGATGCACCTTCAGAATCATAGGCTCGATGTCATTCAATCCCAAGGAAAATTTTCAACTTCGTCCCTGGCAACGGTGCCAGAAATGTTGGCGTCAGAAATCACTCCTGGATTGCAGCAAGAGTAAGCCTGAGGCCCATCAGTTTAAATGTCATGATTTGTTGATAAAGGGTTATGGATGAAAGTAAACTTGGAACAATATCGTTCTAACTCAGAAACTAGGCTGGGCATGCACAAGCAAATGAGGCCTTGATTCAATTTCAGGTAGTAAGTTGTAATAAGGGTGATAAGAGGAAGACTTCTGTGAGGAAATGTGAAAGGATATTGTAGGCATCGGACTTACAATAGCCTATAGAAGAAAACTTTGAACACAAGAACCTCTTATATTCAAAAGCAAAAACACTAAAAGAACATAACAGGGCTATAATAAATCGTTTATCATAACACAGTCACGATGATTCATGTGAATCATTTAGTCATGAACTCTTTCGGTATGAGATCAAAACAATATGAAAAAGAGAATTGCCTTACATTAAACAAGGAAATTTCATATACAGATACATAGAAAAGAAAACCAGTGCTTCATTAAAACATTACAGTCGGGAGCTCTGCTCTACCAGCCATCCTCACAAAAATACAAGAACTGAGTATATATACTCAGAGCAATTCGCTCTCTTGGAAGCAAGAGGGTAGATGAGACATTAAAGTCTAACTTAGTGTGTGAAGGTTCTTCTGATCACTCGAGGACATCAGATCGGGATGGCTATTTTAGGAAAACCTGCACACAGGACGATCTTGGGTAGACTGCCTGCCAAGAACCTCCATGCCCTGCATTCATGGCTTGAGCTGAGGTCTCAACCACCTGCTCAATATTCATTAACTTATTTTTCGATGGAGGGTGGCCGAGACTGAAAACATAAAGGAGTGACCCCTTTGTCCTTGGAAGTCCCGGTAGCCGAAATGTCGAAATGGCTCTCGAACGCTTTTTCATTTTGTGTTTCGAGTTTTGGGGAGTCCCGATGCAGTGGAGGAGTGACCCCTTGTCTCTTGAACTCCTGGTAGCCAAAATTCCGAAATGGCTCCCAAGAACTTTTCATTTTGCGTTTCGGGTTTCAGGGATTCTCGATGCAGTGGAAGAGTGACTCCCTTGTCTCTTGAACTCCTGATAGTTGGAATGTCGAAACGGCTTTTGGGCGCTTTTCGCATTTTGGGTTTCAGGGTTTCCCAATGCAGTGGAAGAGAGGCTCCCTTGTCTCTTGAACTCCCAGTAGCCGAGATGCTGAAATGGATTTTCGCGTTTCGGGTTTTAGCGATTCCCGATGCAGTAGAAGAGTGGATCCCTTGTCTCTTGAATTCCCGGTAGCCGGGATGTCGAAATGGATTTTCACATTTTGGGTTTCGACAATTCCTGATGCAATGGAAGAGAGGCTCCCTTGTCTCTTGAACTCCTGGTACTTGGGATGCCAAAATGGCTTTTCAGATTTCGGGTTTCGGCGATTCCCGATGTAGTGGAAGAGCAGCTCCCTTGTCTCTTGAACCCCTGGTAGTCGAAATGCTGAAACAGCTTATCACTTCACAAATTTGGCCATAAGATATGATCCCATGCACTAAACCTCATGTAATTCCACGACTCAAGCTTTCCCGATGATCATTGATATGCTCCATCTGTGGATCCTCGCCGTTGAAAACAAAATGCCCGCTCGCTTGATTTTAAGCTCGAAATGGACTTCTTTTGTGTGTTTCACTCGGCACTCATGACTGCGGCCTTTGAATAAAACTCATTTGATGGGTTTTTAAACCCCATTTCTATGCATTTACACCAAGGGTCTGAAATTGGAGAGAAACAACACCTTGCAAGAATTGGCGCTAACAGAGAGCTTGCGTCACTTCATCCCAAGTTCTGAGTATGGATTTATGAGTGGCCCGCCATCTGGCGAGGTTGTTCTGAAAATCTATATCTAGTACTAAGATTATTTGATATTCTCTCACATTCTCTTCCATGTTCTGCAAAAAGTGTTCTAGGTCTGAGGTGCCATCGTATACTGGGTGTTCTCCAACTTTGGTCCCAACCCATATCATCATTCTGACAGTTGCGTATATTCTTGAGAATGTTTTGTGCGAGCCTTGTTTCCAACTCTTCTGCTGACTGTATGCTTCTCCATCTTACTGATCCATACGTAATAGGGTTTATATAGTCATTTCATGTCCCAGTTGTTACAGTGTACAGCTGGTCTAGGTCTTCTCCTTCCATATTATTATCTGTTGGTTCTGTGTATTTGGGTCCTACATATGGATCCAAAGGTTGAAATACCTTGATTCCCTCAGCTTTGAAAGTCATGGTGTCTTTATTTAGGTCGATCACTGAATAATTGTCATAGGCCCAATCGATGCCAAGTAGCATAGGGTAGGGGTCCTTATCTCCCATGATCTCAATGACTTCAAATTCCGCCACTATTGTTACTCCTGCTACATCAATTTCCACGTTCTCTAGTATTCCTATGGGAAATATACAGTATTGGTTTTCCATTCTCAACTGAATTGGGAAATATGTCACTCTCGGTTTTCCTAAGGCTTCCCAAGTCTTCTTGGGCAGAATGTTCACATCTGAACCTAGGTCCAACATGAAATCCTTAATTTTGAAGTCATCTAACTGGGCTACCAGTCAGAATTCTTTTATGGTTCTTACTTTTCTTCGTTGCACTCTCTGAGTACTCTTCTCAGGAATATTATCCCTTATCCTTTCTTCTGAGGTTTCTTCATTCCCTAGGAATAGGTATAGCGCATTGCGCAACTTTTTTGTTAGTTGATCAATCCCCAAAATGTCAGAGAACAATTGAAACCAAAGGTCAATTGTGTTTTGAGGTTTCTCGGGCTGTCTTGGTATGACTATGAGGTTTATGGGTGCAGGGAGTGAAGTAGGGACTTGCACCATCTTAGGGTAAACATTCGACTGTGGAGGTTTCTCTTTCATTTCATGACTAGGAATTTTCTGGAATGCTTCTATGGCATCTTTAAAGAACAATTTTTTCTTTAAGGGGTCATACATGTCTCCCTTAGGCATTGCTTTCTGGATCTAAGCTAGAGTATCAACATCATCTCCTGTCTTTGCTCCTCCTCAAGTAATGATATTAAGGCTGGGAAATTGTCCCTTAGAAATCCTTTTGATCTTTGAACTGATAAGGTTAGTTCCTCTTTGTCATACTCTATCTTCCCATTTTGCAATTAACTCTGGACAGTCTTCAATTGCGTGTCCATTGGTCCTGCAATGAGAGCACCATGGGCGTCTTGGGTGAGGACAATCTCTATCCAAGTGACCTTGTTATTCACAGTTATAACATTTGTTTGGTCCTCATCCCTCAGTTCTTCCTCCTCTGAAATCTCCTCCAAATCCTCCTCCTCGACCTCATCCTAGCCCCTAAGGTTTTTTTGTTCACTTTGAATGTTATTCGGTCTAATATGTCTACAAGTGCGTCCAACTCTCCACATTGATTGGTAGTATGTGTAGTGGAGGCGTAGAACTCACATTGTAATGTGTTCGACATTGTCGAATACTTCTGCATGATGGGGCACTGTCTTGGCCCATGCCCATGTATTCTACAAATCTCGCAATATTCCGTTGTTGGTTCTTCTTGGCCTACTAGGAAAGCGTGATATGGGGTGAGGTGATGGAATGACAAATTTGTCGATACTTGTGCAACTCCTCCCGCAGGTCCTAGTGGGGTTACAATCAGAGTCTGAGGAGATCCCAATCCCCTCATTCATGGACATTTGATCACCAAGTGACCTTTCAGATAGCATCATGTGCACCAAACCTATGGTCATGCTGGTCTGGGTATCGTCGACTCCTGAATCATTTTTGTTAGTGCTGATATATTCCCTTATAGTTGTGCCAGATTCGCATCTATGGGGGGTTAGGTTACTCTTAAACTCTCGGGGTATCCCACCATGGCTTCAATATTCATCGATTGTTCCAAGGCATCTATGAACATGGCTATCCACTATTGCATTAGCAGAATCTGAGTCAAAGGAAAAAACCCCTGAATGTACCACTCCCTTTGATGTTCTTCGTGTATTGGATGTACAAACCTTCCTATAGCATATTTAAACTTATGGTTGTACTCCCAGGATGAGTCGCCTTCTCTTTGCTGGATCTCCCACAACTCAGAAATAGACTGTTGTTCTGAAGGAGTTAGTTTGAATTTTGTTATGAACCTCATCCGTACCTGGCCAAGTGTAAATGCTTGACATTGCATCCCTGGCACTCCTAGTTCAATGATATTCATGTACCACTTGAGAGCGTGAACTCTCAAGGTAGTCTGGAACTAGACCAACTTATTTTCATCTGGAGTCCCTCTGGATCTCCAGATGGCTTTGCACAAGAACCAGTTTTTCTCAACGTCTTCATCTCCCTTAACCCAAAATTATGGGTATTGGGAAATCGAGCCTCCCGCATGGCTAGCCATTGTTGATCCTGTTGTTCATAACAATATGAACCCTAACGGTCCTGGTTGTGATATACCAAGGGATCCCAATATCCTCCCTATACTCGCACTTCCTGGTTGTGACTGATTAACTAATTGTATTGGAATAGAACTAGCATGATAAGATAGTATCAAACTTACCATTTGTATAGAAGGCACTTGGGGTACGGGTGATTCAGGGTTGGCGCCACTGGCTTCAGGGTGGTTTTCTTTGATCTGGGGGGTCTTGTTAGCTTCCACTGGGACGATATCTTCGGCCAAATTCCCGGTATCTCTTGTTATCAGGGCCAAATCTTCTCTTTCTCCTCCAAGATTCATGTCGACTTACTCCTCTCTTTCCTCTGTGCTTTCTCCTTCTCATCCCGGTTCCTGGGGGCTGCTTTCTCTCCCTGCTTCTCTTTCATTCAATATTTGACTGTGAATCATTCTGGTCTTCTCATCTTCTGTAGTTCTTCCATCTGTATTTCCTCTGCTTCTCTCACTCTGCCTTCTTTCCTCAACTTTTCAAACTGTCTTACGTCTTTCTTGATCTTTCCATGCCACCACTTCTCAACTATGGCTGATCTCTTCAAGGCTCGCTCATCTCTCGAGTCCTTTTCTTGTTGTTTCCCCCCCATTTTTCAAAGAACCCTTCCCCTCTCTCATGCCATGACTCTCACCCTGTCTCGCCCTACCCCAAGCGCTGGTGTTTACGCTGCCCTCTCATTTGGGGACATAATCAACATCCCTTCCTCCATCAAGAAAACCTTAACCCAAAGGGGGATTTCTTTCAACAATCTTCCCCTTATGCCTTTCATTAAAATTTCTTACACCCATTAGAAGGACTAGTGGTTCTCAGCTGCAAATTCAATTACGTATCCCTCTAGCATGATGCTAACCCAGAAATCCACAACTCGTGTAACTGGGCAATCCAACCTCTAGACTGCTGCTAAATTTTTAGTATCCCATGCACAGATCTTCTTGTTTTGTCCCTGGAAATCTGGAGCTTCTTGGAGCCTCTTTATCCAATGAAAAAATTCTTCCGGGAAATTAACCCAGAAAATCTCATATTGGTCGCTCGATTTTATCCTTAATTTCACTTATTTCCTTATAACGACATCACATCTCCTTTCCCACCATTTACCAATGCCATATCTATGGATCAACAACATCATTCTCCCTATAGGTTCCCTTTTTACACAGGTCCCTGCAACGGAACCATTTTGTTGGTGCGAATTTGATTAGACCAGGGTCCTTCTCAGGTTACCAACAAAAGGTACCATGTAGTCTAGAGCACTGGCATTTTCATCTCCTCTGAAGAGAATAAGTCTCACCCGAAGTGATGCTGAGACAGATAGATAGGGAAGGGTAGGGAGAAGACTAAAGGAGATCCATAGAGCAGTCAGAACCCATTCATGTTCTTGCGCAAAAGACATTATCAGATATGGAACATCTAAATGCAAGATTTGAACCTACTTACGATGCGAGAAACCATCTAAACATTGAACCATTAAGTAGAACTCATAAGTCATAAAGAAACACTGTAATGCATAAGTAACATACAAAGACACATCATCTTTTGAAATTTATTCTTGCTTCCTATTATCTCCAGTATCTTTCCTTCATTACAAACTCAAAGTTACAAGAAAGGCTCAGTATAGACTCTCAGCTCTGAACTCATATCTCAGAGCTCCAACTCTCCAACTGACAGTTCTAATTCATTACAGACTCATCCTTTTCTTCTCTCGGCCTACAACAAGAACCAACACTAATCCCAAAACTTGGGCGACTTTGTTCAACATGACTCAATGTAACCCTAATAAACCAACGATGAATGAGGTATCAAGTAATGAGTGCTTCTGCCAATGAACGAACCCTTTTACAATTATATTCAGCCCTATATATAGTTGGGTTGTGTCTTCCTTCTCAGCTTGTACACTCTCTTGTTCGGTTGCAACCGTTTGTTTCTTAGCTAGCATTGCACTGACTTTCACAACTGCTTTTTGTTACTCTTTCTCCCAGCCTCTAATGAAGTTTGTGCAACTAGTTCTTAACTAAAACTTGTGCAATTATTTCCCAAAAATGAAGGGCCCAACAACTTCTAATGTCATAATTTTTTATAATATTCTTGATCACAAGCATGGAGTCACCCAGGATAGCGATCTTCTGAATTCCTTTTTCTTTTGCGAGCCTAATGCCTTTACATATGAAATATGCCTCTACAAAGTTGTTTGAAACATTACATAATCCCCAAGTGTAATGGAAAATGGTATTCCCTCTGGGATCACATATTATCCCTCCCCCCCAACACCTATCACACCTTTTATTTATATTTTTTACTGCAATGTATTTCTGCAATAATTTTTCATTTGTTGAAGAACTTAGTGGTGAAAAAATTCATAAAGTTTCTAAAGACTTTAACTCAAATAGAAAGAGATTTCATTAATAAAAATTCTAATCTGGATTGGATCCTTATATTATTTTTCATTTATCTCAATGATTTTCGAGTGGAAAAAGTTGGAGGAATCATCTTGCAGGGTCATTTTAGTGGTAGGTCCCAGCTTGGAAAATTGGGGCTTGGAACCTTCCAAATCCATTTTGAGGCATTAAACGACATCTGAGACTGGTATTTTATGAGCATAACAGAGGAGGAGATATTATATAGTAGCCATATAGGCCATAGGTCAAAGGAAAATCCTTGAATGGTGTCTCTTTCCTTGTACTTGCATCATTTCTATACTAGAGAAAATAGAGCAGAGCAACCTCACCTTCTAGCTGGGTTTTCTACCATATTGGGTTTCCCAAGTCTTATCTTGTGTTTATTTGTGGATGGTGTGAATTTATTTTGTTGTTCTTTATTTTCCACACTTTATCTATTTCATGCATAAGCAGAAAATCAATAACTAAATATTATGGAGATATAAAGGAAAATTAACCTTAGTAGTAAAGATTTCATTATTTTATTAGATCTATTGTGATAAATTGTTCCATTGGAATATCCAATGCAGTTTACAAATCAAATTCCATCATCACGGAGGGAGAACCATCAAGTCTCCAATGGAGTCACTCATTTGCTACAACTTGAAGTAATATGTATCTTGTTAAATATATATATATATATATATTTAGAGAAATCTTTATTTTAAGTACTTAAATCATTTGTCACAGTGTTTATTCCTTATATAGGCTTAATGTTTAAACATAGGTAGAAGAACAAATCTTTATGAACCTCATTAGGATAGATGGTGATGGCTTGCTTTTAGATGGTAAGGGCCAAGTACTAACATTTGCATGAAAGAGCCAAGAGTTTTTCCAGGTATATGGGATGGGTGCAGCTAGTAATTTCCCAAGACTATCATAAACACTAGAGAGACATCTCAAATGCAAGGATGAATCATTTGTCTAAAACCCTTCATAAAAAATAGAGGTATCCTTACAATTAAAAATTCCTTAAGGTTGAGATAACACTATGAACCAAAGATATTAGGTTAAATTTCAATCCCTATTTTGTTAATTATTGATTTGTATAGTCTTGTTCCCTCTCTAAATATACCATGTCTCATGATTAAGTTTTACAATTGTCTTTGTTTCCTATGCTTTTTTTTTAACTCAAGGTTTAAAAAAAGGCCAAGAAAACTAAGAAAGCACATAAGCTAACAAACAAATAGACATTGAAAAAAATTTTGGAAATCGATTTGCGAGGACATTGAAGCTAAAGTGAAACAACACAATCAAAAGATAGTGTTGTGTTGGTTTTGTCACATGGGTGAGAAAAAACACAACACTTCCATGCTTAGTTAAGTCAGCTAAAAAGACAGAAGTTTGTGAGTTGATTAGATAACCAAATACACATGAAACAAAGAAATAAGAACTAAAAACAACTAAGAAATAAAAGTTAGAGAAGCTTGAAAGAACTACAACCATGAAAAGTGAAAAATGACCAATATATAGCTACCAATGGATCAATATATTGATAGGCTAAACACTGTAGAGAAAGGCAGGGACTTATGAGTCCCCTCTTCCTCCTTGGGAGGGATATTTAGTGCCCTAATAGAGATCTCTTCTCTTCATGCAATGGCAAGTAACAATGGTGAAGAAATACAATGCCAATTCCCTCAAGAGGTGAGTGTAATGACCCTTGCAATGGTTCTTTAATGATTCAAAGAAAAAAGAGGATTCTCGAAAAAGAATCCTTGCAGCATAACAATACCTTGAAGTTCTTATTTTTCCAGCACACCCATGGCACATATTTATAGTGACCATTCATGGAAAGATATAATTGGTTCATAGTGTGAACAAGGGACATTTTAAGCAACTTGATATCCCTTGACCAGCCTCCAAGCTAGAGTTTGCTCAGATATGAGTGTCAAATCATGTTGGGGATCGGACTAGAAGTGGTTGATAGGCCGACGAGATTCATAAATGTGTCGTTCATGGAAGTGCATGGCTTTTCTCGTAGACAGTCTTTCATCTGTGCACAGTGCATGCTGAGGGTTGTGTTAGCATGCGCACTGTGCACACACTTCCTTTGGTGAATTTACACACTTTGATTTTTGAACCAAATATATAGTTTTTTTTCCTTTTGATGGATTTTGGTGTTGTAGGTGGAGTAATTGTTGTTGACATTGATGTCTTCCTTCAACCATTGTGTGCAATGTTGCAAATGATTTTTCAGTGATAACAGATGCCCCCTGATGCATGAGGTTAGGAGCGTACGTATAGCTAAAATACATTAATGTTTATTTTTCTGAAAGTGCCATTGTAAGGAAGAGTGAAGAGAGGAACTGCAAGAGTGATCTGTTAGAGGGAGAGGGAAAACTGTGGGACCCAAACCTTTCTCTAGGAAAAAATAAATTCTATGTACAAACGAGGCGGGCATGCCCCATGCTCGTGTCATGAAACCAAAATGTGGGACTGTAACTGATGATATATGTTGATGTAGATAAATGCAACGCCCTCGAGGGTGGTTGATAATGAAAGATGACAGTTCTGAAGGGTGAACAGGCTCTGAAGTGAGTCAAGGTCAACTGTAAGAATTGTCTATGACTCATATGCATTGATGTCCTATCAACTTCAGATACCTTTGGCTGGTATGGAACAACTGCAATGGTCGTATAGTAAGACACACCTTGACATGAGAGTGTGTTGAAGTCGAATGTTATGGGGGTCAAGGGAATCAGAAAGAAATGACGATTCTATCTGTGTCGTTCGAGACTCCTCATTGAAAAGTTAATGAGAGCCAAGATATTGTCGCCCTTCTGGAAACTGTGTTGATATCGACATGAAGGGAGACGCGACGCCAAGAATATAAGGGATTCTTGAAATCCACTGAGTAATAGATGATATTTGGTACTGACGAGTAACATGAACAAATTCAATATGTTGTGGGACTCAAGACTGCCCTTGGTTGGGGGTTTGAAGGATGACTGGCAACAACCGTTAAACTGGATCTAGTGTAAGGGGGATGACTAGATATGGGGTTAAACTGTGCGAGAGTCTAACAAAGTGGGCAAACTTAGATATCGTGAGTACAAAGACTTGGGATACTCAAAGTTTTTTAATGATTTTGATATAAAAAAAGGGTGGATGCCCCAACTAAGGGAGACATGGGTTGTTTTTTGTTGGCACAGGGGCAGACCCAAGGTTCACTCCAAGAGCGCACCAACAAGCCCTAGCTATTGGCCCTTTCGGTAGCACCTGCGAAGCAGATGCAGTCTCGCCCGAAGCAGCTAATGGAGGGGTTGCAGGACAGGAATGTCTACAGCCAGGGGAATATCAAGTGGATCTATCACAACAACAATACAACATTCATATATCACTTATCAACTAGGTATATCCTGCGCAGCTATAGATCTAATCTAACATAAGATTGCAAATAACAATATAACAATGACAGAGATCCAGGCATCAATCACACATATGACACAAAATATACGTGGTCCACCCTCTCTCTAGGGCTACATCCACAGAACTGTGCTTATGATTTATTAAGGTAAAGCATACAGTTCTTATCTTCTCTCTCATCTAGCAGATCTTCTTTCTTCTCTCTCTTTCTCTCCCCTTCCTGTGCACCTAGCTGCAGGACTTGAACTTCGTACACAGATGAAGATATCACAATACAATCCTCTCCCTCCACAATAGAGCTATAAAAACAATTTCATACCAATACTCAATGAAACACCCGACCAAGGTCCTCTTGACCTTCATTTATACATTACAATCCCTCACCAACAGCCTTAGGTTGAAACCTAGGTGCCAAAACCATAGATACCAAAACCCTAGGTCAACTTGACCCACTTTTTCTGGGCTTCACCAGGCTGTCTTTCCTTCTTCATCGCGCGGTGCTCCAAAGAATCCAATGATGGATTTCTTTGCTTGTTGAGTTTTCCACAATCCTTCTTCCTTATTGATCTGTCATCCTTGATCTCCTCATCCAACGACTTGCTTTTCCGCACTTCGCTCCATCTTTCCTGCTCTTTTGCTCACTTTGACTTAGTGACAGTTACTATGTCTCCCACAAAGCTCGCTTTTTACCTTTCCTTCCTTTTTCTTTTCTTCCTTCCATAACCAAGGGCCAACAGGCCCCCAACACTCACATGTGACTCATCCCGAGGCACTTCATATCTGATCCTCTTGTTTTACTTCGACTTTGGACTGCGTAGTGCATCCCTTGCTTTCTGCTTTATGCCTCCTTTCCATCTTTGTGCAGACTTTCTTTTCTATGTCTGGTACCCAGTTTCAACTGCACCTGGTACCTGGACCCTTTTCCTCATGCTTTTACTGAGAGCTGCGAGGCAACTGGTTATCATAGTACAACTTCAGGCAAGTCCCATTCACCAATCCTTCCTTCTAGTCTCCCTTCAATGTCTTCAACTGCGTAGCTCCTCCTTCTGTAACATAGACAATCTCATATGGTCTGAGCCAATGCATTCTGAACTTCCCAGGGTGTTTGATAAACTAACTGTCATACACCAATACTAAATCACCTTGCTTGAATTTCTTCTTCTTGATGTGCCTGTCATGATAGGCCTTTTCTCGTTCCTTATGAACTTGCTGATGGAATCCTGCAATGAATCTGTCTTCTTCCAGTTCAACCAACTGTGCAAGCCTCTCGCGAACAGCGTCGGTATCATCGATGTCTGTAAATGCAGCAATTATTAGGCTTGGTACTAAGTATTCCATCGGGACAACAGCTTCAAGAACATAAACCAACTTGAAGGGGGTCTACATTGTTAATTTCTTGCAAGTGATTTTATAATCCCAAAGTACTGTTAGTACTCTTAAATCCTAGTCATCCTTGTTCACGCTGCAAATATTTTTCAATGTTGTCTCCAAGATCTTGTTGAATGCTTCAATCGTTTTGTTTACTTGTGGATGGTAAGGTGTACTCTTCTGATGGTGGACTGCAAATTCTTCAGTCAGGGCTTCAATTGTCTTATTGATGAAGTGTGTACCTTGATCATTCATAAGGATCTTAGGGCATCAAAACCTGGTTATTATGTCATCAAATATAAAACCTGTAGTTGTAGTTGCACTATAGTCCTTGACTACTCTGGCTTCGGCCCATCGGGTTAAGTATTTTGTTGCAATAATAATGTACCTTGCTCCTGTGCACTTTCCTGGTGGCTTTATAGGTCCCACGAAGTCAATGGCCCACTTTTCAAATGCTTGTAGGGTCATCTGCGGTGCTAATGGCATTTCATCTCTTCGGGATGGTTTTCCAATTCTTTGGCATACATCACATGCTATGGCATACTCTTTAGCATCTCTGTGTTGTGGGGTATTCTACCCTACGGACTAATAAGCTAGGGCTCTAAACTTATACGCAGATCATGACCCTTAAGATTTAACTTTTAACCTCCTACCCAAAATCTCAACCCTTTTTCAAGCAAACATGGGAAGAATCGACTCACCTTTTTAACGATGATTGAAGTAGATCCTCCGTTGAGCCTTCTATTTCCTTGCTTCTGCTTCCCCTTCTACAAAGCTTCCTACAATCAAGGTAAGACTACACATGCATGCTACTAATTTACTAGAGGGTTAGAAATAACACATAAATCAAATAACATAGATGAGATTCATGAACTTGGGACGGGAAAAGCATCTTTTTCATTAG
>ML777751.1:249151-279911 GCA_009831015.1 Picea engelmannii | reverse complement strand
ATGATTGAAGTAGATCCTCCGTTGAGCCTTCTATTTCCTTGCTGCTGCTGCCCCTTCTACAAAGCTTCCTGCAATCAAGGTAATACTACACATGCATGCTACTAATTTACTAGAGGGTTAGAAATAACACATAAATCAAATAATATAGATGAGATTCATGAACTTGGGACGGGAAAAGCATCTTTTTCATTAGTCTCAAAATGAATCACTTACAATGAGTTCTGAGACTGGCCATCGTTCCTCGATCCTGATCCTGAGCTCCTCCTCTTCTTTTGTCCTCCAACTGTTGTAACATGAAGTTCTCCTGAAGCTTAAGGCAAAGCCAAAGGGTGGGGACAATAATAGGCTTGGTAATTTTGGCAGAGTTTCTTTGCTATCCTTTTTCCTCCTTTGATTAGTACCCATACCCCTCCTTTTATAGGCTAGGAAGAGCTAGGGTTTTAGGCGAACTCTCGGCCATGCATGGCGGAGAGTTTCAGTTAACTGACAAAAAGCCTCGTGTCCCGGTGGAAACTTTCTTGATTTTTTGCTTTGTTAGGTACCCGCGGGCTGTTTTGGTCTAGCCCGCGGATGCCCGCGTGCAGTAAAAGGACAGCAAGCGGTTGCCCGCGCCCAGTGAGAAGTTAGGGCGCGGGTTGCTTGTTTTAAGTGGTTTTTTGAGGAATTACTCAGCATGGCTTTGGCTAGGAAGAGGCATGAGTTGGCCTGATGCCAGGTAAACCTGTATGGTGCATTTTAGGGTTATAACACTCTGTGTAACGTAGGCCACCAAAGGCCAGCTCATAGATCCTTCTACGCAGTTACTTTCCCTACGTAATGTCCTCTTGTGATGCCTTCATGAGATTTTGCAAGGATCAATGGTCACTCTGTCTCCATAACACACCTCCTTAATAATTCATCCAGTCCCATTTTGTACAGTTGTCTGGCTATAAGTGAAAAGTTTGCAGCACGCACCACTAGTTGTTTTTTCTAAGGAATTGTATACTCACCTAGAGCCATTCCTGTTGATAGGAACTAGACTATGTCTGCGAAGTGGTCATCAATCTTTCTAATGGAGAGAAGTTGTACATTCGGTAATGTATCCTCCAAATTGGTAGGTTCTTCACCATGTTCCAACCTTGATAAGTGGTCTGGGCCCTTGTTCATTTTTCCTAGATTAACTCTGATCTCAAAATCATATTCTTGAAACAACAGAAGCCATATGCATATTCACCCCCCCAACACTAGCTTGTTGACTAGGTACTTTAGCGCAGAGTGATCAGTAAACATTTTAAAGTGTCCTCCCAACAAGTAGTGGCGAAATTTTTGTAGTGCATACACCATGGCTAGTCCCTCTCTCTCTGTAGTGGTGTAATTAACTTCAACTATGGATAGCTTCCTACTGGAAAATGCTAATGGATGATCAATGTCCCCTTCTCTAGGTTGTGTCAGTACTTCTCCTAATGCAATAGAAGATGCATCGAAATGCACATGGAATTCTTTGCTCCAATCTAGAAAAACCAGAAAGGGCACTGTAACCATCTTTTGTTTCAGTGTGTCGAAGCTCTACTGACATTCATCTATCCACTCAAACTGGCAGTCCTTCTTCAACAGATTCTCCATTGATGTTGTAATTTGGGCATATCCTTTGATAAATTTCCTGTAATATCCAGTATGGCCTAGTGTAGTGCGTAGTTTTTTGACTAAAGTAGGAGGTGGAAAATCAACTATAATTGCAAATTTAGATGGGTCAACCAGCAATCCCTGCTTGCATACAATATGACCTAATAACACTCCAAATGGTGAGAAGAAGATGCATTTCTTTAGATTCAAAGCAACTTGACACTGCCTTCATTTGTCCAACATTAGCCTTAGACATTCAATATGATTTTTCAACAAACTTAAAACAGTCCAGTCATCAAAGTATGCTTCTAAAAATTTATGCAAAAATTCTTTGAACGCTTCGACCACCACTCTGGAAAATATGGCTAGGGCATTCTTCAATCCAAATTGCATTACTGTATATTGGTAGGATCCCCACTCTGTGGAAAAATTATTCTTATGATGGTCCTCCTTGGCAATGCATATCTGATGGTATCCCGAAAAGTCATCTGTAAAAGAATATACTTCATGGCCTCCCACGTTATCCAACACTTCGTCTGTGAATGGTGTAGGGAAAGGGTCATGCAGACAGACATCATTCAACTTTCTAAGGTCCACACAGATCCTGATTTATCCTATCTTCTTGTCGTGTACCACCATAGGGCTGATCCACTCCGACTCTTCGACAGGTTCAATAATCTCTGCCTCCAGCATTCTGTCGAGCTCGATCTTCACTTTTTCCTTGTATTTTGGGTTCATTCTGTAAGGTCTTTTCTTGACTAGATTTTCATTTGGTTTCAAAGTTATTCTCATCTCACCCATAGGCCCTTTGATTCCCTTCATATCAGTGAACTTGGTCGGGGACAAGTCCTGATATTCGTGCAATAACTCTGTAATCTTGTCAATGGTAGCAGCATCCCAATAATCTCTGACATTGGCAAGCTTCGGTGTCTCCTCTGTCCCAATATTGATGTTCTTTATTTTGATCGGTTTCCCTATGAATGGCAGCTCAACTCCTAGTCCTTCCACATTTTTGTGGCCTTCTGTCTCAGCGATGTTTACCTTCCTCAAATCATCATCTTCATCGGCATTAATTTTGTAACATCCTTGCAATTTCTAGAATGGCGTGGTCCATTCATCCTCTTCTTTCTCCAAATGGAGGCCAAATGCCTCCTTAAATACTTTTTGTCTCACAATATGTAGTGCTTGGTCTACTGAAGGAAATTCACTTTCAAACAAAAAGGTGGTTACAAAATTCTAGATCATACCTTCCCAATCTAAAGTGACGAGGCGCAGCTCCACTTGAAGGTACCAGTTGATAAGGATCATGTCCAATGTGTTAATAAATCTATGCACCCATTTTTCTCAAGGAATGTCACTCCAGGCCTCTTCGCACATGGTCCTTTGGGCAACTTAAACCTGTGTACCTCACTTCACAGCTTGCTACTTATGCTGAGAACCGCGTTGTCATCAAAGTTCGACATTGTTTCTAGTCTGTGATGTTTCCTTTGTGCACTCCCGACCATCTTTCTGGTATGTATTTCATTGCCTCATCCATTGCCAACAACCTCTATTGTTTTGGTACACTTGTCTCAAACTCGGATAAGAAATTTTCTAAAGGGTTCAGCCCATCAAATATGGGTAAGTTACTCACTATTTTGTTGATCCAGTGAACCTCTCTGGTTAGTCTAGCACATCTTCTGGTAGAGACTTCATACATCTAGTTCTTCCAGTTCTCCAATGCTTCTTCTGAGTCTGATGAACATGTGTTGTCTCTTCGCCAGCTCAAATTCCCATCAACTGTAGGATTGATATAATCTTGTTATCTGGATGTTAGTTTGTAGATTTTTTCTAGTTCATATGCGTGGTCTTCTTTTCTGATAGGCTTTGTGTATCAAGGACCCTCATCTAGATCTAAAGGTGTAGTGACCCTAAGGCCATGTCTTTCAAATGTCATACGCCTCTTATTTAGATCAACAACAGTAGAATTGTTGAAGGCCCAATCAATTCCTAATAATGCAGGATAAGGGCAGTTGTCATCAACAATTTCAATTACTTCAAAATATGCAAAGGTTCTAACTCCATCGATGCCCACAGGGACATGCTCCAATCATCCAAATGGGCTGACAGCTTGTTGATTATCCATTCTAAGCCTAATAGGGGAATAGATAAACTTTGGTTTTCCCATCAGTGCCCAAGTTTGATTCATCATGACATTGACCTTTGACCCTAAGTCGAGGACCACATAGTCTATATCATATTCTCCTATTTGAGCATTCAGGTGTAATTCTTTGTTTTTCCTTCTCCTTTTCCCAATTTGGTGCACTTCCCTATTCAGTAAGGATACTATCTTTCCTAGCTCATACTACTTGATTAAATCTTGTAATTCTTGTACAGTGCTTTTATCTTGAATCAAGTTAACACAAGTGCACAAAAAGTCCATGAGTTTTCTTACCTCTTTTCCTTCTGTTGGTGATGCAGACTGATCAAATTCCTAAGGCATGCCATATTCTTTGATTTCTGGTTGTTTCTTTGATGAAGACCCTTGATCTCCTTTGAACTCTTTTCTTTCCTCCTAAAATATCTTTCTTTCTTTCTTAGCATCGAACGTTGGGGTCTTCTCTGTAGATTTCCTAACTTCATGGTCATCTGTAGTCTTTCCTTGGGCTGATCTGTCTTGTCCTGTAGCAGCACCTCTTTGAGTGATAACAACGACTCTAGGGTCCGCTTTGTGAGTTTCATCATATATCAGTTGCACTTGCGGGTTTTACTGAGGTCCTCATCTTTATTGAAGCTTAGCTAGTATCAAAGGGTAGTCCTCGATGACATGCTCAAATGAATTGCAATAACTGCAGGTTGTGCAAGGGTTCTGGTAGTCCCTCGCTAAATGTCCTCGTTGCACGCAGTTATAACATATTATTTGTCCTCAACCTCGACCCATACCTCCTCCTCCTCCTCCTCCTCTGTATCCACCACGAGGATTGAAACTTCCTCTTCCTGGAGAATTATGTTGTGCATTGTTTCCTTCTTGGTGTACTTTGCCTTGGATCTTGTATATGTCTCTTGATCTTTCATGCATCAGGTCAAAATCCCTACAATCGCTATCATCATTCCCTATGGACTTACAGAATGTGTAGTACAATTTTGTGGGTGTCTGAACATACTTCTACATATAATAGAACTCACCAGGGCGATGTCAGTTTCTGCATACTTCACACCAGGGCAAGTTAACTTGCTTCAAGGGGCTGAGCGCTCTTGAGGCCAAATATTCATGAAATAGGGGATAGTTTTATTTATCATGACCTTCAGATCTACATCTTACACACCATATATATTCTCTTTTTTCCTTCCCCTTGTCCTTCTTCATATCCTCAACCTGCAGAGACAAACTAGTCAGCTAGCTAAAGATCTGGCTCATGCCTGAGCTAGATTCTCCCATAGGTGTGAGTCAAGCTTCATGGCGATCTCCAAATATTCTCCCTGCGATGCAATCTTCTGTTGCATCAGGGGAACTCTGATGTGTGGTAAAAGAGCAATGATGAACCATTCTTTGTTCTGCTCATCTGAGATCTTAAAATTCAATCGGCCTGTTAGGGTCTTGAATCTCTGATCAAACTCCCAAACAGGTTCGGCTACCTTCTGTTTGATCTCCTTCAGCTCAGTAATACACTGTGACTCCGACTTAGGTTTTCTAAACTCTGCAGCCAGCGTGTTCTTGATCTCATTTAGTGGCTTAGGTTGTGCAAGTCCTTGGACAAGCTTCATGTACCAGCTCAGTGCGTGATCCCTCAATGTAGTGCTAAAATGGTTTCTTTTAACAACTTCATCAGTAATATTTTTAATGTTACATACGGCCTCGCACAGGAACCAGTGTTGATCAGGATCTTCATATCCATCTCCTTTAAATATAGGGATCCTCATCTCATCTACCATAGAGCTACCTAGGTTTCATGTCTGAGTAGATGTTGAACTACTAGTAATAGTAGTCTACGGACTCTGGTGATTCGGAATATTCTGATTACTTAGCGTTTCTAAAATAACATAAGGATTGATATTACTTACTTCAGTGGTCTGCACAGTTCCTGATGTTTTTGGCTCGTTCTGGCAAAGTTCTTCATCTTCCTCTTCCTCTTCTCTGGTGGGTTATGAATGTTCTTCGTCTGTCAGATCTGCCTCTTCTCCACTGTAGAAACCCTCATCTCCGTAGTTTTGCTTGAACAGGTTATCAAGGTGAACCCCTCGAAATACTTTCCCACTACGCATATGTCTATATTTTGTTTTGTTGTCGCTATATGAATTCTTGAACATTAGCCTTTTCAGATCCAACCAATCAACTGTATCTTCAAGACATTCTTTTCATGAAATGGCATCTTGATTTTTAGCTTCAGAAATTGTAAAAATTTTCCTCTGGGTCCTTTGAAAAAGTATCTCTCAACCTGGCTATATGATTTTGTTCTGTCAACAGCAAATTCGGTGATATACCCTCCAATGGTACTATCGAACCAGTGATCTACAGCCCTTGATAGAACGTTGTTGACTCTCTTAACCTTCTTATTAAACTCTTACGTCTAGACCACGGGAGGTCTAGTTCTGATGTTGAACTGGGTATTAGATAACCTAGCTAACCACTCATATAGCTCTTGATGGATTCCTCCAAAGAAGATCTCGTGAATATTGGTGAAGATGTGTCTCTGCAGCCAACCTTCAGAACTTAGCTTAGGGTTATTGTTTTGGGCTTCAGAAAAGTCCCTCTCTTGATCCTTTATCCACTTTTGAATCTCTGTCTTCGATGGGAACCACCTTGACATTCCCTTACACAGATTCTTGTCCTGCAAATGGAACCATTTGTTGGCACAGGGGCAGACCCGAGTTTCACTCCAAGAGCACACCAACAAGCCCTAGCTATTGGCCCTTTTAGCAGCACCTGCAAAGTAGATGCAGTCTCACCCGAAGCAGCTAATGGGGGGGTTGCAGGACATGAATGTCTGAAACCAGGGGAATATCAAGTGGATCTATCACAACAACAATAAAACATTCATATATCACTTATCAGCTAGGTCTATCCTACACAGCTATAGATCCGATCTAACATAAGACTGCAAATAACAATATAGCAATGATAGAGATCCAGGCATCAATCACACATATGACACAAAATATGTGTGGTTCACCCTCTCTCTAGGGCTATGTCCACAAAACTGTGCTTATGATTTATTAAGGTAAATAATACAGTTCTTATCTGTGCTCTCACCTAGCAGATCTTCTTTCTTATCTCTCTTTCTCTCCCCTTCCTGCACACCCAGCTGCAGGACTTGTCCTTCGCACACAGCTGAAGATCTCACAATACAATCCTCTCCCTCCATAACAGAGTTATAACAACAATATCATACCAATACTCAATGACCAACCCAATCCAGGTCCTCTTGACCTTTATTTATACATTACAGTCCCTCATCGACAGCCTTAGGTCGAAACCTAGGTGCCAAAACCCTAGGTCAACTTGACCTACTTTTTTCGGGCTTCACCAACCTGTCTTTCCTTCTTCATCATGTGGTGCTCCAAAGAATCCAATGATGGCTTTCTCTGCTTACTGAGTTGTCCATGATCCTTCTTCCTTTTTGATCTATCATCCCTGATCCAACGACTTGCTTTTCCACACTTCGCTCCATATTTCCTGCTCTTTTTCTCACTTCGACTCAATGACAGTTATTGTGTCTCCATAACCAAGGGCCAACACTTTTCCAGGAAAAATAAGGCCATCAAGGATAACGAAAAAAAAGTTGTGTATATGCTGGAAACAAAGGCTTTATACAATTACCAAAGAAATAAAAAATAATTTGGGTTGAGTATACAGATTAAACGGGTGCCCCAGTGAAATACGGATTGGCCTGTTTAGGGAACAAGTTTGTGAACGAGAACTGGTAGAGGGTGGGGGCCCCATGGGTGGGTTTATGTATTAGGTAAGTGGATGGAGGACAATTTGCATATGGGAAAACTGATGGTGGATGAGATGGAGGGCTAATGAAATTGTGGGGGTGAAATCAATAGAACCAAGTGTAGGATGATATGACCTAGGAGTCCATTGGGAAGTTTACCAATATGATGAGAAGAAGTATGGGGTTCATTCTCAGAAATGAAAAATACTATCAGGACTCCCAAACCTAGGAGGGTGAAATCAGCATGAGTGTCAAGTTGCCAAGGGGAACTATGAATGGGAAAACTCATGTGGGGGAGAGTGATACCGATTGACATTACCAAATGTGGAAAAGGTAAAGATACTACAAAGCTGGATGTAGGGACCCTAAAGGTAAATGTCATAGGGTTTGATTGAAATATGCAATTATTAACAGAGGGAGTAACTACATGCTAGTGTCGAACATATACCTTAAGAGGCTGTAAAGCTCACTGAAAAAGTACCTGCACACAAAAAACCAAATACCCAATGTGAACAATATATGATGATAAAGAATATATGACATCTATTTGATTAAAACTGAAAGTGAGCATGCGTACCTAAACGTGGCATGAGAAAAATTCTCCTCCCGGGACAAGTGCATATGATAACCCAGGGATTTTGAATGTGTAGATGGTGGGATCATGATCTTGTGGTTGATAATGGATCAGAAAACAAAGGCTTTCAGCTCCTATAATAGAGTGTGGAAGTTGGGAAAAAGGGGCTATATATGGATGGTGGGCCCACAATGCCACCTCATTTGTACATGTCACTATTGTTGAGCTAACGAGAGAGCTCCAAGGAGATTTCGATATTACGAGAGCATGAGGCTACCAATCCAGGAGCAGCAAGAGATAGGTTAGTGGCCCTAGCATCCTGCACAGTGTGAAATTGATAGTTTGTAGGTAGGGGTTGTATGGAGGGTCGTACAAGGGGGTTTAAGGGTAGGGCCCCACTAGTGTGTGGGAAAAGGGGGAATACCTCGGCATATGTGCATAGGTATAACCTATTTTCCCACACATTATGTCTGGTTTATGTCCTGATAGCCACGCACAGAGGAGTGCATGATTGTGCTAAGGAATCTGGTGCATAATGTGTGGATTTCCTTGAGATAGTTGCACATGTGAGCGCAAGGGTTGGATAAACAGGTGTGCATTGGATGTGTGCATTTCTTAAAGACAGGTGTGCACCCATGCAAGCATGTGGAATACATAGCATCGCATTTGTACACAGCTGTCTGAAGAAAATTTGTGCACAGATATGCAATTGTATGGGGGAAATTCATGCATTGTGGGTAGGCGAAGGGGTGTACCTTTTTTGGATATTTTATGATTTTTGATAGATGATGAGGCTGATCAGTTGTTTCTATGTGGATGCATGTGATCAGTAGAGCCTCTAGCACGATGTCGGTCCACTAGTGAGCGCACGACTAGGACCGGTTACAAGAGGCTTCAAGGGTCCAGTCGGGCGTACGGAGACACCTGGCAGCCTATGGGTTGCTCAATTTTTTTGACTTCCACTTGATACAATAGTAGGAGTACCTGCTACAGTTTCTCATCAGGATGTGGAGCACTGATCTACAATGCTTCATTGTGAGGGGGAGCAACTGACATTCTTTGTGACAGAGGATGTGTATTTTTTTACGGGACTCCCATTCCGTGGAATGGCCCCAGTTGTTGATCCCCATCTTCCAAGGGAAGATCAAGTAGAGACCATGGTGTCTCGACACTATACTGGGCTGAACCCTATGTAGGGGTCGGTCATTCGTATTGAGGCCATTGATGACTTATTGAATGAGTTCATTGCGCTGATGGTAGTGATGATCTATGGATCCTTGGGTACTCAATGGATCATTGGTGGTCAGCTGAGGGTGGTGGAGTAGGTCCTAGATGGGGACCTGTTTGCATGGGGTGTGTTGATGCAGACCAATATGATGTCCCAGCTGAACCGGTGTTCGGCGTGATGACTCTGGTGAATTTGGTGTTCGACGTGATGACTCTGGTGAATTTGTGTTCGGGTCTATTTTAGTGGCCTGTTTTTTGGAGAGGGTTCCTATGTTCTGTCCATGGATTCTACTAGAGCCAGCAGGGTGAAGAGAGTTGTGATTGATGCAGTGGGCACATGTATTGGCCTGTCATGGAGGATGGGAGGGTGGCCACTATTTTATGACAACGGTTGCACGAGTGTGGCTTCATATGCCACAAGTAATCTTGCGATATCCATACATGGGTATGGACTACCGGCAGGATCTAGACATGGTGCTACCTCCTGGGGAGGACTAGGACTAGAGAGGTATGGGTTGTATTTGTTTATGTTTTGTGATTTTGATAGATAACATTTATCAGATATGTATATGGATGCCGATGCTATCTCCGTTGTTTTTTTGTAGATGTTGGACCCCGAGAAGGAGAGGAAGAGGTCGTCGGGGAGTCGTCTCGACAGGATCCTATAGAGATGAGGGATGGACAGAGGCATCGACAAGATGAAATTGGTGTTGGACCAGCCAGAGAGCCACAAGGGGATGTTGCAACCACTTTAGAGGATCTGTGCAAACAGTTCGAGTGGGTTATGTAGGGTGTGCTTGAGGGCATATGGGCCCACATCCAGGATGAGGAGGCCCTGGACCAGTGTGTGGGGGTACTAGTAGAGTGGTGATCATTGATCTGTAGAGAAGCAGTGGTGGGGGAATCGATGACTAGTTGGCTACCTCATGTAGCTAGAGGGCCCCCAATTGGTGGGGCACCTCCAACTGACAGAGGATCTGGGGGGGAGCTCTTGGGGCACCTTGAGTACCGATTTTTGTATGTATATGGTTTTATGGGATGGATTTTGTATAGGGTATTGGATACCCATTTTTTGTACTCATAGGGGTGAGGGGACTCAGGAGCCTATGGGAAATTGTATATCTATTTTTTGTAAAACATTGTATGACCTCGATGATATATATATATGATGGATATATTTTGATCACTCGTGTCTTTATGCTTTATGTTTTTCTGATGTATGATGTCTATTGTTATGTGTTTTGATAGATGTATGATGCTATGTATATGATGTTTAATGTGATAAATGCCAATCTAATACTAGGTTATCCATGTGATCTGCTACTTCATGACTTGCCATCCTCCATCCAGTAATGGAATTTGTCGCATCACTTGATAGCGTGGATGCAGTTGTTGGGCCTGAGATATGATCAGTTTTATGACGTTAATTAGATCCTTTTTGCCAAATGTGTATATGCATTTTCATGTTTCGAAGAAGATTTTTGAAGAATTTTGTGCCAAAACGCTATGATCTACACCAGATATGCATAATTCATGTTTTATGTCGATCTTGAGTATAATTCATTATGTTTTTATATTTCCAAGAATCTAATTCCCATTTTTTTGTGTTACAGGGAAAAATCGCATCATGTTTCTGCTTCCAGTACTCCATTCGACACTATTACAGGAAGCTAAATCAAATCTTAAATTGTGGGAGCATGAAGTGGAATCTAAAAATATTGGCACATGGGTTTTGTGCATAATATGCCCAATTATATCCTAGGAGGGTTGTTTCCTAAAATTCTGAATGGGTTAAGAGTAGTTTGTGGTTTTCAATTCTGCATCCGGCACTCTGTCCAGCACCTCATCCTACACAAAAACGGTGGGCGATTTGGTGTTTATGGCATTGGTGGCTAGTATTGGGTGAATCAAAGACATGGATTTTGCTCATTCTTATCCCCTCCAGCTACTAAACTGATGACAACTCGATTTTGGGTTGTTATGGTGGGTGATTATTGGCTCGCTCTATTTCAGCAGTTAAGGCACCATTAATGTAATTTGCTATTTTTAGAAGTGGTTCGACCCTCCAGTGGTTGACCACTTGGTCTGTAAAGCTTATAAATACCACCATGGTGGTCATACAATAGCTAAGAAGTAGTTTGTTAGAGGAAAATACAATTTTGGCTCTATTTTCCATTTTTCGTTTTGTCAGACTGTGTAAAACCTGCGTTTTTAGTTTTAATGGTGAAATCAAGTTGTTTAAGTTCATGGTGTGCCTTTGAAGAGTAACCACGACTGTTGGGGGGGCCACCAGAAGTATGGGTAACTATCTTATGAGTTTATTTGTAATTATATAGTGTAGATGCATTTTTATTTTATTTCCTATACATGAAATGATATTTTACTTCTTTGTTATTTAATTTGTTGTTTGTGATTTAATTGGTTTAACTTAGTTTTCGCAGGTTATTATGAGGCTTTTTGTTAGTATGCAATGAGTTATTAGTTAGTAGAAGCAACCTTGCGGATTTAGACACTAACCCCGTGTGTAGTTAGATGGTAGAATAGACTTTCTTCATGCTGAAATAGAAGTTAAAACAGAGTTTTAGGACAGAAATTTCATTCATGCTTTCTTTGATAGGGTTTCGGTGGATTGATAGTGATAGTGTTATTTTTTATTTGCAAATTGCCTATTCAAATTCTATTTAGTCTTTGCTTATCTAGTTGTTAGCTAGTTTACTCATTTCATTACTTGCCATATGCTAGAATAGTGTTTAATTTATGTTTATGAGCATTTCTAGTATTTTGCAGTTTGAATTGTTAAGATAGAGCTAGTTTAGTTTATGTTATGCAATTTCTTTCTTAGATTTAGGTTGCAATTCCAAGTTGTAGTTAATTATTGAGTTTGGTGTAGTATGAATTTGCTTCATTAGTATAGAATGCAATTGATTTTATTAGCATAGTCGCGTTATATTGTTGATGATTAATGCATGATAGTTTCTTGCTTTCGTAGATAGTTTTGTTGTTGTAGGATATATAGTCTTTGCTTTGATAGATTAGATAGTAGCTTTCTTATCATAGGTTCAAGACTAGTTGTTAATTTCTCTTGCTTTCAATTAAATAGATTTTTTTTTATGAATTAGAAATAGTTTTGAAGTTTGAATTAAGAACATAGTTCACTTGCCTCTTAGGTTAGATAGTTGTTCAATGAGAAGTCTTAATTAGTTTACTTGTGGTAGAAGTTATCTTAGAGTAGTTAGTCGTTTACTTGCTTTAATAGATTAGCTAGTTGTTTTTCTTACTTGTTTACTTGCTTTAATAGGTTAGTTAGTTGTTTTGCTTACTTGTTTACTTGCTTTAATAGAATAGTTGTTGGCTTGTTTATTTATTTGATTTCATAGGGTAGTTGCTCATTCAATTTAGGTTGGCAAGTTAAAGTAATTTTCTTTTGTTATTTTCTTATTGTTATGCTTAAATAGTTTGTTTTTGCTTATTGCTTATTGTTATGAACTAGTTTGCTTTAAATAGGGTTTCCACTTGTTTTTCTAGAACTATCCATCGATCCTTGGTCCAAAAGTACTTAGGTTACATAGTTTAAAGTTATTTCGTAGGATTTTCTCATTAGATAGCTTTGCTTGAATAGATTAGCCTTACATAGCCACTTTCTTAGTTAGACTATACTACTATCAGTCCTTCTACCTTTGGCATATATTTTTCTACAACTCTAAATTTACTTACCCTGGGTTGACAATTTAATTGAGGGTTTTTAGTGTCTTTTTAGTGCATATAGAACACCCATCATTTTTGGCGTCGTTGTCGGGGAGTTGTCTCAAGGTAGGAAATAGTTAGGAAATAGATCATGTATAGACCTTAGCATTAGATTGGTGGTGGGGGAACTTTAAGATGAGAGGTAAGAACCTGCGCATCTGTTATTGCAGGCTCCCCCAAACCCAATGGTATTTTTTCTTTTTCTTTTTGTTTTCTTTCATGAAGAGACCTAAAGACCCAAAAGGTAGATACATTAAATCTAAATCAGACCTTTCAACCAAGGTTCCTTCTGACCTTTTTGGGGGGAGGAACATTCCACTCATAAACTCCCCAGACCGATACCGAAAAGCAGGAGTTAGCTCAACCCAAAGAGCTAAAATTGTCTCTGGAGAGACTAAGATAGGGAGCATTAAAAAACAAAAAAATGAAGCACCAATAATAGTGGGACAGGAGACAAGACCACTCGAGCCTTCCGCTGAACCAAACAATACAACCTTTGTTTTCTTACCACCATCAGGAGATCCTAACCTTGTGGACATCACTTTTGTGTGAACCAAGTTTTATCAAATGGCAAGATGAACTCAGAAGCAACTTTTAGCCTAAGGGAACTTTCTCAAATCCTAGCAATAGCTGGGATCTCTTCTTCTCAAGAAGAACACATCTTGACAATATCCAAGAACTTGAATACCTCTCCAGAAATATTAGAAGAATCAAGGTCATATGAGCTACAAAATCATTTTCCTTTCCAAAATGCGAAGGAAACTGAAAAATTATGGACTACACCAAGTGGAGAGCAATCATTAAGACCTGAGATTGAGGAGTTCTCAACATCCATATCATTAGATCCTTTATGTACTTAAGAAATCAATCATCTATAAGAAGAGGATCTACATAGCATGATGAAGGAGAGCATAGAAATTATTTTTGATGAACATCAAGATTACATTGAAATTTGGTTTCAAGAGGTCATCAATCCAAAATATTATTCTCTTCTTCAACACCTTTTGATGCCCAAACAAGCAGGCTGGTTGGTTCTTCATATCCAAGTAATCACTGCGGAAACTTTTTCATATATGGATATGAGTATGTTTCTTATCTTGCTCCGCACATGGTTACATTGGAAGATTTCTTACACTTGAATAAATATTTTCCCTTTCTTTTTAGGTAGGGTAGGATAGTAAATAAAAGTTGCATGTTGTAAGTCGAATGCAGCCTCATTTTACATTTTCTTTTAATAAAATAACTATGAGATACATGTTCCAGTGACTTGATCTCATTGATCTCATTAGTGTTTGATATTTTAGAGTGTGTTTTGTTTTGTATAGACTTCTATAGGTATTTATTTCACCAGGAGTAGACAGTTTCAAGGAAATATAAAAGAAGGATTCTTCTTCAAAACATTCCTATACTTGAACCTTGTTGTCTGCTAAGAATCAAATAAATAATGACTTGTTGTAATTAGCCATACTTTTACAAAAAAAAATCATTTTCTTAAGGCATCTTAAATAGCACTTGCTCTTGAACCTTCACCACTATATAAGGAACTGACACTGTAACCATCAAGCTTAGAGGTCTCTCGTACAGTTTCTCCAAGAAACCCGAGTAAGTGAGTAAAGTATATTTATTAAGGAGTAACAAGGAGGTACGATTAGAGGTTAGTCATGGAAACATCACAATAACTTACAAAAGAAGAAAGTGAGTTGAGCCTAGATATACCTTTCTATTCTTTCTCAATGGTACCATCAACTACACAATAAATAGCTTGATTATATCATATATTTAGATAGGCCACATCTGCTTAAGTACCTCTTACATCAGGACAATCACTAAGGAATATAATGGAAATTCATCCTCTCGCATAAAGCAATCTTATACTAAAATCTTAAAAGATGGAGGGTCAGTCTCTGAAGGTGTAAGAGGCTAACCCGTCAAGATACTGAACAGGTCTATTGGCAGTAGGTACCGGCCTATGGTATGACTAGGTAAACCCATCAGAGTACTGAATAGGCTTGCTCGCAGCGGGGAATTCTACCTAGCGAGGATGATAATCTAACAAAAAATAAATTCAAACTTGTCCTGATGTATGACATTACTTGTAGACAAAGCTGACATGAAGTATGCATGGTTAAGATAAGGTTAATGAACTCCATAAACTTTCCATTGGGAACTAACTCTGAGACTATCTTGGAACTCTCTTGCCTACCTCTTCTTATCTATATATAGGATCTCTTATCCTATAGGTGGGGGCATCTTCTAACCGTCTCATCAAACCAATCTGTGAAATTTATCTCTACACTTTACAAACTGTAAATCTTCGGCTATCGAGAGAACTGACTGGTTTCCTATACTTTTGATTGTGAGGTGTCACAATACTCAAGTGTGGGGGAGGGGTTCATGAGTTGACAAATGATCCTTTCCTAAAGAAGTAAATCTTTGTAAAAAAATTGTATTATTTTCATGATACAGGTTAATTACATCAACAGTCAGTTTATTTTGAAGTGTTGAACTTCTGTGTGTTATAAATTGTTGTATATGTCCTTAACAGACCACTATGTTGGTTTGTTGTTTTTACAAGCTGTTCATTGTAGGTTTGACATTACATTTTTGTTACAGGATGTTCATTATAGGTTTGACATTACATGTTCTATGCAAGTGGACTGAGTGAGCATGGTGGAGAAATCAACAAAAATGGAACACTCTTAGTCTGCCTCAACTCTTATTCACTATGTTCGTGGCCTCTGAGGAATCAATTTCCTCAGACACAAAGCTCCCAAGAGTTGGAGACCGTTGATTTAAACACCACTAGTTGCCAAGAGCAAGCTATAACAGGGTTTTCAAAACCGAATTTCAGAACATCTCTGGAGCTAAGGGATACTCCAAGGAGTGGATAAAAGAGGAGCTAATCAACCCTCTCATAGTCATCACCAGAATGATTACATGTGATGGTAGATATTTTATCTTTAAAGCCTGTCCATTTTGATTATTAGCTCACTTTCAGTTCAATAAGCCATTGTAACTTTCCCTTTTACTTCTTGAAGAGTCTAGAGAAGATGTCTTCCCAAGTGAGGAAGGTTGTAACCAATCCCCAAGAAGCCTATTGCTAACCCCCCTATAAAAATAGTAAAGACCAAGAAGCCTATTTCTAATTCATGTCACGAGGACGTGCCATATCTTCGGTCTGGGGGGAGTTTCCTTAGATAAAAATGCTAAGCATTGCCCATTTGTATAACAAACCCACGAGAAGAGGAAGTAGGATTTTTGTCATACTGTCTTTTTACAAAGTCTTGGGATATTATATCAGCAGTTGTTTGCATTGGTATGCTAAATTATATACTACTGAAATCATTTTGTGTGTTATAAGATCCTATGCATTTTTATTTTTATGCTATAGAAGACTGCTTATACTTAATTACTCTTTGTGACAAATACAGAGCGATTACAACTACTAAATACTTACTGTCATCTGTATTCCAAGCTTATGAAAAGAGGATCAGTTGTTTGAATTGTTTCATATTTGATGATAGGAAATAAAAATTCTCATGTTAACCATGCCTACTAGTACAAACCAAGCCTTTTGTTAGTATCTGTCAGTTTTGTCAGTCACCAGTGATCAAATTTACTCTTTCATGTGATTGATAGGTTTATTAGGTCAAATTGTTATACTTTCAAAATAAAATTATCAAATAAAATTTGACATCTCTTGGTTGTAAAATGGTCATTGGTGTGTCTAGGTATCATTACTACTCCCTCCACTCATCCAAGGTCATAAATTTTCATCATGGTCATATCATCATTTCTTGTCATAAATTTTCAAATGATTGTCTTGGTCAAAGTTCTACTTTAAAATTGGTTTTTGAAATAAGGAAGATGAATTTGACAAGATTGAAAGAGGTTTTTGTCAATAATATAACAAGGAACAAAAAACTTCTTCATTTTATGCACAGGTGTTATCATTTGAGATAAATTCCCCAAATACAGTCGCTATAGGAGGGTTTCTACACATTTGGACAATTTGACTTCAAGTCAGTTTTTTAGAGGGTTCGAGAAGGCATTTGCAGTGATTGATGGTTCTATTGTGTAGAAGACATCATAAAATTTCCACCCATACCACTTTCAGCCCAAAAATCCTCTGGGAAGGCCTCCAAAATCCCTATCAAAGACCATGTCCCTCTTCTTCTAAGAGCACGATGCGCTTCTGCAAGTTTTGAGTAACCAACTTCAAGCTGGGATTCTGAAAAAATGGGAAGTAATTTTGAAACAAGGAGGAGATTTGTGTTCATAACATACCAAAACACAATAACCTCTCTCATTTTTGGAATATATTGTATGGTTTGGGATATATTCCATCATCTTAGAGGCATGTGCTTTCAGAAAATAAAACACTTTGTTTTTCCTGTTTTAGTCATATTTTCTTTTTGTGTTTTCCTAACAACTTGAAGTGAAGTTTTGAAAACCAAGAGAGGTTTTTATCAAGGACATATTAAAAAACAATAAACTCTCTCAGTTTCTAAATATACGTTATGGTTTTGGATATATTCAATTCTCTTAGAGGCCTAGTTTTTCAGGAAATAAAACACAATGTTTTTCTTGTTTTAGTCATGTTTTCATGGCGTGTTTTCCTAATAACTGAAAGTGAATTTTTGAAAACCAAGAGAGGTTTTTTTCAAGGACATATTCAAAAAGAAAAACCTCTCTCAGTTGATACACAGGTTTTACTGTCTTGTAGTTATAGGTGTCACTTTTATACCTATTGTTCACAAGTTCGCTAGGCTAGAATTATTGCGCTTATGGGAAGTCACTTTTGGAACTAATTTTGCAGAGGTAAAATTGTTGTTTTGCATGGTTTAAAGGATCAAGGGTATAATATAAATCTCAAGACTTCCTCACATGTCATCAAAAACCTCCAAAAACTCCAAACCCTCCAGTTCAAACTTAGAGAGCTTGAAACACTAAGTTGTCATTTACGCCATGATAACGTTGTCCTACAAGCCAAGATGAATTCTCTACAGTGTTAGGTTGATGATATTACTGCCACCAATAATAGTCTTTTGATGCAATTGAAACGCCACAAAAAATCCAAAGTCAAAATCCACCAGGAAAGAGGGAGAAGCTTCTAAAGCTAATCCACCCCCTCCTTCGCAGGTTTAGTCATGAAGGGCAATTTCTTTTTGTTTTCAGTAGGACCTGCAAAATCTTAGGTGTGGGGGTAATGCTGGAACCGAGATATGATCGATTTTAAGACGTTAATTAGATCCTTTTTGCCGAATGTGTATATGCATTTTCATGTTTTGAAGAAGCTTTTTGAAGAATTTTGTGCCAAAACGCTATGATCTACACCAGGTATGCATAATTCATGTTTTATGTCGATCTTGAGTATAATTCATTATGTTTTTATGTTTCGAAGAATCTAATTCGCAGTTTTTGGTGTTACAGGGAAAAATCGCATCATGTTTCTGCTTCCGATACTCCATTCAACACTATTACAGGCAACTAACTTAAATCTTAAATTGTGGGAGCATGAAGTGGAATATGAAAATTATGGAACATGGGTTTTGTGCGTAATATGCTTGTTTAGGTCCCACGTAGGATGTTTCCTAAAATTATGAATGGGTTAAGAGCAGTTCGTGGTTTTCAATTATGCATCTGGTACCCGGTCCAGCACTCCGTCTAGCACCTCATCCTGCACAAAAACGATGGGTGATTTGGCGTTTATGGCATTGGCGGCCAGTAGTGAGTGAATCAGAGACAAGGTTTTTGCTTGTGCTTATCCCCTCCAGCTACTGAACTCTTGACAACTCGATTTTGGGTTGTTATGGTGGGTGATTATTGGCTCACTCTATTTCGGCAGTTAGGGCACCATTAATGTAATTTGCTATTTTTAGAAGTGGTTTGACCCTCCAGCGGTCGACCACTTGGTCTGTAAATCTTATAAATACCACCGTGGTGGTCATACAATAGCTAAGAAGTAGTGTGTTGGAGGCAAATACGATTTTGTCTCTGTTTTGCCATTTTCATTTTGCCAGACTGTGTAAAACCTACATTTTTAGCTTTAATGGTGAAATCGTTGTGCTAAAGTTTTTGGTGTGCCTTTGAAGAGTAACCACGACTTTTGGGGGGGCCACCAGCAGTCTGGTTAACTATATTATTATTTTATTTGTGAATTAGATAGTATAGATGCATTTTTTATTGTATTTCATGTACATGAAATGATATTTTACTTCTTTGTTATTTAATTTGTTGTTTGTGATTTAATTGCTTTAGTTTAGTTTTTGCAAGTTATTATGAGGAGTTTTGTTAGTTTGCAATGAGTTATTAGTTAGTAGAAGCAAGCTTGCGGATTTAGACACTAACCCCGTGTGTAGTTAGATGGTAGAATAGACTTTCTTCATGCTGAAATAGAAGTTAAAATAGAGTTTTAGGACATAAATTTTATTCATGCTTTCTTTGACAGAGTTTCAGTGGATGGATAGTGATAGTGTTAATTTTTATTTGCAAATTGCCTATTCAAATGCTATTTAGTCTTTGCTTATCTAGTTGTTAGCTAGTTTACTCATTTCATTATTTGTCATATGCTAGAATAATGTTTGATTTATGTTTATGAGCATTTCCTTTTTTTTGGCAATTTGAATTGTTAAGATAGAGCTAGTTTAGTTTATGTTATGCAATTTCTTGCTTAGATTTAGGTTGCAATTTCAAGTTGTAGTTAATTATTGAGTTTAGTGTAGTATGAATTTGCTTCATTAGTATAGAATGCAATTGAGTTTATTAGCATAGTCTTGTTATATTGTTGATGATTAATGCATGATAGTTTCTTTCTTTCGTAGATAGTTTTATTGTTGTTGTAGGATAGATAGTCTTTGCTTTGATAGATTAAATAGTAGCTTGATTATCATAGATTCAAGACTAGTTGTTAATTTCTCTTGCTTTCAATTAAATAGATTTCCTTTTATGAATTAGAAATAGTTTTGAAGTTTGAATTAAGAACATAGTTCACTTGCCTCTTAGGTTAGATAGTTGTTCAATGAGAAGTCTTAATTAGTTTACTTGCAGTAGAAGTTATCTTGGAGTAGTTAGTTGTTTACTTGCTTTAATAGATTAGCTAGTTGCTTTGCTTACTTGTTTACTTTCTTTAATAGGTTAGTTAGTTGTTTTTCTTACTTGTTTACTTGCTTTAATAGAATAATTGATAGCTTGTTTATTTTTTTGCTTTCATAGGGTAGTTTCTCATTGAATTTAGGTTGGCAAGTTAAAGTAGTTTTCTTTTTTTATTTGCTTATTGTTATGCTTAAATAGTTTTCTTTTGCTTATTGCTCATTGTTATGAACTAGTTTTCTTTGAATAGGGTTTTGACTTGTTTTTATAGAACTATCTGTCGATCCTTGGTCCAAAAGTACTTATGTTACATAGTTTAAAGTTTCTTTGTAGGGTTTGCTCATTAGATAGCTTTTCTTGAATAGATTAGCCTTAGATAGCCACTTCCTTAGTTAGACCATACTACTATCAACCCTTCTACCTTTGGCATATAATTTTCTACATCTCTAAGTTTACTTACACGGGTTGAAAATTTAATTGAGGGTTTTTAGTGTCTTTTTAGTGCATATAGAACACCCATCAGCAGTCATGAAACAAAGTGGGCCAGAAGTAGCCTGCTCCAATGATTTTTTGGGTGGTGGACATACCATATTGGTGACTACCGCAAGCGTCGTTGTGGAAATCATTCAAGACTTTGTCGGCTTCATCGATTGTAAGACATCACCAAAGAATGGTATCGACCCCGTGGCGATAGAGAATGTCTCCGATGAGGAGGTAAAAGGGGCTGATGGCAAATGTGTCAACAATCATCTCGATAGAGATGAGACCCAAACTTTTGTTTATGAAGATAGACGAGGAGGTTGTTGTACCAGGTGTTAGCGCTGGAAGTCGCTCCTGGATTGCTTGCAGAAGCAGATCCCAACGCCCATCAGTTTTTATGTCACGGTTTGATAAATGGGCGATCAAATGGGTAGAGACTCGAGGAGATATCACTCTAACTCGGGGAGTGGATCTGGTACGTAAAGAACAAAGGAGGTCTAGAATCCTAACTTCATCCAATGGGTTGATTAAAAGATGAGCAGGTGGAAGACTTAGTAAGAAAGGTGAACAAACAGCTCTGGGCAACGGGCTTACAGCGGTTTGTAGGGGGGAAACTCTGAACGCAGGATCCTCCTGGTTCAGGGCTTCAAGAAACTGAAAAGAAGACTTGACTGGATCCTCCAATTCCAAGTCATTCAGCGTTAAGGAAATCACAGGAACCGATTAGAGACTCCGTAAATATTACAGTGATCCATTACAACATCATCCTATAACAACTACAACTCGATTGGATCCTCCAATTCCGAGCTGCTCTAACACAGTATAACAAAGATGTAAAGAAGCTGGCATTCATAAGGCAAGAAGTCTTAGAAGTCTATACATAACCAGAGCATCAGTGCTTCATTAAAGCTTTACAACTGGGAGCCCTGCTCAACCATCGATAGATACAAAAATGGCGAAAATGCCTACATATACTCAAAACAACAATAGCAACAAAATCGAGACGCTGCATTAAACGCATCGTATCTGCATGGCTTCTGACAATCTGCACCTGCAGTCTCTGGATGATCATGCACCTTCGGAGGACGCAATCGAACTCTCTGACAGTTCCGTGGGTGAATCAACGTGCTCTTAATTCGTCACCGAAATTTCCCATTATGGTGGAGGCGATGTCTAACCACCACCAACCACCTCAATAACTGCTTCATTGGGATTGAGGATGGCCCGGTGTTGGCAGCCAACCCAATTTTTTTTTTATTGCTCTCAAAAAGCTGCCTACACCCCTTGTCGTATTACGACAAATTATAGTCGCATTGTGATAATGGACATTCGTCTCATTTTTGCGACAATTACAATTCAATCTCGATTCAGTTTTCACAACTGCAAGTGTGGAAACACCTCTTTCGTTGCTTAGATTGTCGTCATTTTTGGGTTGATTTGCTGAAAGACACTTTATCACATGACTGCTAAAGGATTTATCGAACTTATGTCTTGATTACGCATTCAGATATGTTTGATTGCTAAACCTTTGGGCATAAAATTTATTGGTTTTGTTCTGATCTTATGAAAAYTGTAATGGATTYRGTCTTATTGCTTTTATCCTTATTATGGATTCTCACTYAGTCATTATATGAAAAGCTTTSGATCATAATTGTTCTCAAAAKATTAGAATGCAAACATTACAATGTGCACCAAATACATTGGCAAGTTTACAAGGTGTAATAACAATGGTTTAAASGCGCATGGGTTGATCATATTCGACTTCACGAATTAATACTTGGCATACTATTTGCAAAGTTGGATTATACGTTGAATGTTTCATGGTCCCGAGCTATGTAAACCCTGTGGTTAAACGATTGATTGACACGATGGAATTGGCACGATAGATCGATAGTTAATGTTGGTACTGTGTTTGATTTAGACCTAACACTTGGCGCATAATTATCATATGAGGTGTTGGTTCTGACTCGGATGAATGGCACGTAGAAGTGATGATTCACCCATTCGCTGGTCAATGCATTTGTTTTAAATGATTATGGTTTTAACAGCTCTGTACAGGTCATTAATGCAATGCGTGGCGATGGTAATCCCACCACCTTTGCACGCATGGAGTTGTTTCCGGTCTCGTCGAGCATTCAAACTATTGAAAACCTATCGTATTCACTCTGTGCATTGTTCATTCGGTGTGAACCCTACCATGAACAGAGGTTATGGCTCCTGTTTTGAGGGCCGAACCTAATGGATGCCAAGCCCTGTTAACATTTGATGGTGCGTATAGCGACCTTGAAGAGTTCGGTTGGATTTCGTTTATAAGGAAGTTCGATGGTTTTAACATCGTTGTGGCTCGGCAATTTGCACTGTCATTCGATGGCTGCCGAGCCAAAGTTGGAGATGTCCAGCTTGAAGTCACCGAACAATCTCTCAGCCTGGCAACTAGCTTGCCTGTCAAGGGACAAAAATGGTCCAAAAGTTACAAGGTAAATGATGTATCATGGACATTGTTATTTCGGTCTCGGACAGTGAGGTCGTGCAACAGAGGTTTACCTGCGAAGATGTTGAAACCTTGTTGGTATGATCTCTTGATGATTCTCAAGCAATTCGTCACTTGTGAAGGCAGGTACGGGTTTGTTTTCTTGTTTCATCTACGTTTGTTAATGGTGTTTATGGGTTTTGAGCTTAGTATGCTGCATTATCTGCACCAAAGTTTATTCAAAATGGCTAAGAAGTACAAGCGAAGTCAGGCTGACACTAGCCTCTTCCATGTTGGGTTGATTAAAATGCTTGTTGTTTATGAATTGGGGTTACGTCGTGATTCATGGCACGATTTTCTCAACCGTAATGGCTTTGAGGAATTAAATCCTCCACAGGTCGATAAGCCTGTGGTAACCGAGACTAAGCCTACCCCTGTACCCTACAGTGTTTTACTACCTAAACCTGAACCCGAATCACCTGTGAATTCGCCTATGGCTGTGACTAAAGTTGCTAAGCCCGTAACCCAAAAGGCTAGAGCGAAGACTGCTGCTAATACTAAGAACAAGAAAAATGCAAGAATGATCTCTCGCATGGAGAGAAATAAGCCTAAGCTTCCTTCCAAAACAGAGCCTATCGTGGTCAGCGAGGACTCTGATTCGAGCATTGAGCGTTTTCTCGCCGAAAAGGGCTTCTGTGGTGACGAACCTCCTTACGATTTCGTTGAGAACTTGCCTCCCTGTTTGCGGGATAACCCTGACCTTCCTGGTATCAAGCCACCTTATGAAACCCTCGGGGAATCATCAAACCCCCCTTCTATTCAAAAGGTTGCTTCACTTTGCGACCAGTGTGGACTGTGGTTAGAGAGATACTATTTGGACGTTCCAAAACTGCAATCCAAAATTCATGATTTGGAAAACCAAGTGGCAAAGCTCACTGGTCAGAATGCTAAGGTGCAGCCCAACGATAAGAATCAATGAATTGCTGGGTCGATCCTGTTCAAAAACGTCGAGTCTGCTACTGCAATTGTCAATTCGAAATTGACATAGCTTCAGCAATTGTAATGGTATAATTTTCCCCCTTTTATACAGCGTCATCACAAGCTCTGTTTATATGTTTGACTTTCTCTGTCATGCATAAGTTTTGATTATCGATTTAGTGGATTGGTTGTGGTTAGATTTAGTTGGATTGACCATAATTTGATTTGAAAATGTTGTTATTTGATATCTTTCTATTCTTGAAATACAAACGGTATCTCTGTTTGATTTGATTATATCTTGCACGATGCATATTGGTTAACTATATTAATTGTAATTTCTATGTTGGGACCAATTCGTATATCATTTGTTTCATAATCAAATTTCGAATGGATAACAATTGTTACGATGTGAGTCGTATTCCGATGATAACGAGTGTTTGATTCGATTACAGGGATGGATTAATTGTATCAAATCTTTTGATTTGGGTCTATAATTAAATGCCTGGCTTGTTGACTCTGTCAAAACCCTGTTTGTCGACTATGGAGCGATCTAATATGATGACTGTTGAGTTGATATTTGTGGAGATGGTCCGATTACATTGGGAACAATTCATACATGTGTTTTAATGGAATGATATCAATTTGCTGTTGTGATTTCAATTAGTCAATTACGGTTATGAATTTACTTGTGGATTATTTGAAACGCAACAAATGAAAACTGTGGTTGGATTCTATGGATACAGTGATGTGTGAAATCGTTAATGCTTTCTATGTTGGTAATAATATGGATCATATGCTAATCGATAATGATTGTTTGTATCTCATATGATTTGGTTTGTTATTGATGGAATTCTTGGAACAGTCTTGTTAAGATTTGATTCGATTTTGAGAAGAATTGGAAAACAGGGCATTCCTATTGTGTATCAATTATATCTCTACTCTGTTCCGATTGTATTCTGTTCGATTTTATTTGATTTAATCATTAGTAATATGTTGATTATTGCAAAGTGATTAGGTTCGATTTGATTTGATTTATATCTGGTCATGTTACTATTCTAGACCAGCTACAGAATCAAACGATTCTGTATCTAAGTCTATAGAGTCAATTTTGTTATTATTTTCTAAATAAAACAATCTTCTAACTTGATTATGGTGTCTATTGTAGGGAAATTCGAATTTTCAATGGATATCATGGGCAGTTAGGGGATGATCTACAGATTTCGCTTGCATTTTTAGTTACTTAGTTTAAGGGATTTTGGGATTATTCCCAGATTGTGTAAAACTGTTTACTATTATTCACAAGGATGTTTTACCTTGTGAAAAAACTATTTAAACTTATGATTTTGTAATAATCGATCATCCTCGGTTGGGGAGAACAAGGATATGTAACGCTGATTCAAACTGGAGCAGAATTGATGCGTTGTTATAGCTTTTTCTTTTCAATATATCGACACTTTGTTCCACGTTTTGTATATCATTTTGGTTTCTGGTTTAGTATTACTTTGCTGTCTAAATCAAATTCAAGTGATATAATTTCTTATTATCACGCATACCTTGTTACTTCCAATTTGATAAAAGACATAACAGTTAAAGGATTCAGTTTATGAATGATAGCTTTTTCTTCTTTATGAATTGGATTATCATATATAAGTCTACTGCATAATAGGTTTCCCTTTTGCAGGAGTTTATAATCAGGAAATTGTTATGATTTCTTTTATGTCTTGTTTGTCCTGTAACTTACTTCAGGAAGCATCACAGCTGATCCTTTGCGAGAAGCTTAAGGGATAAATGGTGTGAATTTCTTCCTCCAACCAGCTTACGAAGCAATCATACACAGGGCAGACTTGGAGCGTTTCCAGGTCAATTAGTTAGGTGTTTACTGTTTATGTTAAATAGTTTAATATAAAAGTTAGTTTAATTAGATTTATATTACATTGTTTAATATCAGTAAGATAGATTAGATTGTTTAATTTCAGTAGTTCTTATTTCCTTTTCATAAAACATAAAAGATAAAAAATAGATTCTTGGCTGTCTCAGGGCAGCGAACACATGAGTTTTGCAGGTTTTAACTAAATCTGTAGGTTGTCCATAGTGTACATTTGTGAATAGGGAATAACATGGCTGACAATTAAGTAGTTGATTTAAGTTATTATAATCATAGTTAGTATATTGTATATATAAGTAGTTAGTAATTCATAGTTAGATTAGCATAGTTAAGTTAAGTTTGTTTTATTAGTTTCTAGTTTCCTCTAGTTTAATTTAATTTCTTTTGTTTAGTTAGTTAGTTTGTTTTAGTTTCTTTTATTAGTTTCTAGTTTCCTTAGTTTAGATTATTTAGCTCAAATCACTTTTCTCTTTGGTTTCCTTACGAGACCTTAGAGCGGCCAACGGAGCCGTTAAACTCGTCAGGGTGGTCCATACCAAACGGCTTGGGTTATTTAGACAACCCCGGACCGGTTCCACTCTCCCAGTTGACGGATGGACTGTTTCGCCCGTCAACACCCAGCCAACTCGGCACCTTTGGGACGTGGACGGCCCCTCGCGCTACCACCTGGATTAATTGAACTACCTGATGAATAGGCGTGGAGGCCAGCACGAAGAATGGGGTGCATAACGGGGGGGGTGGCGACGCTGAGACTATGAGGGTGAGACAAGAGGTGATGAGGTGTGAAAGGGGTTACAGGGGGAGACACATGGCGGAAGGAATTAAGTGGAGGGGACAAGAGATGACACATAATGGGAACACTCTTAGTGGGAGGCTGACATGGAAGGGAGCGAAATGCGTGGCAGGTGGTGAGTGGATGATGAGATGGACTAAAAGGGTGGAGATGGGGAGACACATGGCAACCAGGGAGAAGGGCCCACATTGATTTAAACCAGAGTAGCTGAGAAGGATGGGATCGCCTGAGCATCGTTGATCCGGGCACTTTGATCTCGTCCATCGGGAAGATGCGCGCCTGATTCTGGACCCCCCCCCCTCCGCTTAAAGGTAGAAAGGCGGGGGGGGTCCGGAATCGCCTTAAGCGTCATTGATCTGGGTGCTTTGATCTTGACTGTTGAAGAGGTGCATCCCCGATTCCAGACCCCCACCTCTGCTTAAAGGTAGAAAGGCGGGGGGGCTCCGGAATCCGATGCGCGCCGTTGATCCGGGCGCGCGAAATCCTGCCATCCAGAATTGATTCCCAATTAAACACGGGCGCATTTGCGTCCCAAACTTAGTACAAGTGGGTTTTTTACCCATTCCTTCACATTTTACCCCATTACCAGAAATATCGCTAACATTTGGCTCCATGGGGGATAGAGTCATCCCTGTGATGCTCTAACAACTCATTCCGCAGCTTCAGTGCCTTGTTGTTGGGTTATGGATTCAAGCTCAAAACATCCCGCTTCTGAAAATATAGGCCGAAAAATAAAGAAAAACAAAATAAAATGTATGCTCGGAAAAAGCTTATTTATATACGATCCTAATTCTAATGAAATATTTCACATGGGACTAGGTGAAAGCAGATTTCCACCATAGTCATTCAAGCAGCTTCCTGGATAGAAGCTCCTTCCTTCTGTCAATGATCATCAGCAGATGGTGTAGCCATGACAGCAGGACGGTTACACTCTTCAAATCCTCCTTACAGGCTAGAGTTGAGATGAAATAGGGCGGCTCCAAGGCATAGGGGAAATGCCACTCCATGTACTTGCAGACAGGGTCATGGAATGAGTGGAAATTTCCAGAAAATAGGGGACAGACACCCTCCTATGCTACATAGTTGTTCACCTGTGGTTGACTATCTCTGATAAGCATAGGTTGGTGGTGGACAACTAACGTAGGCTCGTTTCTCTCGGGCGGTGGCTGCTTGCTGACTGGCTCTGGACATGAAATATTCTGCTCCTCTGTTTCGGTCTCCCCCAAGTCCGATTCGTATTCATCATAAATAGGGACCATGGGGTGGTTTTTTTCTTCCTCATACTGCTCAGCGTCTCTTGAAATACTGAGGTAGCTGATTTCCTCGTGACAATTTTCTTTAGCAAGTAGAGGGTAAGGCTCTGCGACCTGCTCTTGGGAATCTAGCATATCGAGCTCAGACTCTGATCCGTAACTGTCATAAATGGTTTGGCTGCTCTTACAAGCAAAAGGTGATGTCGGACTCTATTTCTCCTCTTCCAGATAATCATCGAAGTCGGGGGGGAACAAAGCTTCTCCAATTTGCAGAAATGGAACTATCCCCCACTCCTCTGTTTCGACCCCGAATGTAAACACATCGTGGGAAATCTCGTGAAGGAAAAGAGAGCAATCCTCTTCCACAACTACCTCTTCATTACTTTGATCTGAGACAACAAACTCATCGAGGGTAGATGCCAACTCATCTAATAAATCTTCAACAATCTCTTCAAAAGAGTTGCTCAGAGCGTCTACCTCAAGGACCGGAAAATCCTCTGCATAGTCTTCATATTTCAACCCTTGTAATTGGGCAGAGAGATATTTCACCTGCAACATCAACTTACTCAGGGCGCCATCCTCCTCCCCGAGAACTTGATCACTTTCATAACCTGCCTCGGATGCAAATGAATGGGGAGGAGAAAGGACTGAGATCTACTCCAGGTCATCAGGATCCTCCCCATAGCTTACGTCAGAAACAACTTTCTCTTGTATAGAGTTGTGGTATCCCTCAAAACAATTATGACAAATTAACTCAGGGGAATACAGCCTCTGACAATAGGTGGTGAAAGCTACATGGAATCCATGGAGTGAACAAATGCTAGCAGGGGGTAAAGAATGGTACCATTTACGTGCATCCCCTGCTAATGAGAACATGAACATCTTCAGTAACACATCCTCATGATGTATCTCCCACTGACGCATGAGTTCATGAAACTCACCGAGGTGCTGAGCAGGGTTGTCCTCTTCACACTTTCCAAATATGGGCAAATAATCGCCCCATTCATCCAGAGAGAGGACAACATTAGGAAAACCAGGAATAGCAGAAAAATTAAAAGGAGCAAACCTGGGAGCAAGGATTTTCTCCATATTGAACCAGTGGAGTCACCAATCGATCCTTGAATCATGGAGTCGCTAGGTGAAAAATGTGTAGCTTTGAATGTGTCTGGTCCTTGTTCACCATCAAAGGCCATATCTTAACATTATCGTTACCCCAGGAAACTTCTCAGGATGAGAAATCAGCCGCTGAAACCTTCTCGAGAAAGCTCCTCTGGGTCAGCTTTCAGGTGTGCCAACAGTGGCCACAACTGAAACAGTAAATTGGAAACAATGGAGTTTCCACAGTGGAGTCGCCAGGTGCACAGTAGAAATATGAATAATTCTGATTTCTGATGCACCTTTAGAATCAGTTGATCATTGTTGTTCTGCCCAGGGAAAATCTTCAACTTCGTCCCCGGCAACAGCGCCAGAAATGTTAGCGCTGGAACTCGCTCCTGGATTGCTTGCAGAAGCAGAGCCCAATGCCCATCAGTTTTTATGTCATGGTTTGATAAATGGGCGATCAAATGGGTAGAGACTCGAGGAGATATCACTCTAACTCGGGGAGTGGATCTAGTACGTAAAGAACAAAGGAGGTCTGGAATCTTAACTTCAGCCAATGGGTTGATTAAAAGATGAGTAGGTGGAAGACTTAGTAAGAAAGGTGAACAAACAGCTCTGGGCAATGGGCTTACAGCGGTTTGTAGGGGAAAAACTCTGAATGCAGGATCCTCCTGGTTCAGGGCTTCAAGAAACTGAAAAGAAGACTTGACTGGATCCTCCAATTCCAAGTCATTCAGCGTTAAGGAAATCACAGGAACCAATTAGAGACTATGTAACTATTACAGTGATCCATTACAACATCATCCTATAACAGCTACAACTCGAATGGATCCTCCAATTCCAAGCTGCTCTAACACAGTATAACAAAGATGTAAAGAAACTAGCATTCATAAGGCAAGAAGTCTTAGAAGTCTATACATAACCAGAGCATCAGTGCTTCATTAAAGCTTTACAACCGGGAGCCCTGCTCAACCATCGATAGATACAAAAATGGCGAAAATGCCTACATATACTCAAAACAGCAACAGCAACAAAATCGAGACGTTGCATTAAACGCATCGCGTCTGCATGGCTTCTGCGAATCTGCACCTGCAGTCTCTGGATGATCGTGCACCTTCGACGGATGCAATCGAACTCTCTGACAGTTCCGTGGGTGAATCAACGTGCTCTTAATTCATCGTCAGACTTTCCCATTATGGAGGAGGCGATGTCTAACCACCACCAACCACCTCAATAACTACTTCATTGGGATTGAGGATGGCCCAGCCAACTCGACACCTTTGGGACGTGGACGGCCCCTCACGTTGCCACCTGGATTAACTGAAATGCCTGATGAATAGGCGTGGAGGCCAGCACGAAGAATGGGGCGCATAACGGGGGGGGTGACACTAAGACTATGAGGGTGAGATGAGAGGTGATGAGGTGTGAATGGGGTTACAGGGGGAGACACATGGCGGAAGGAATTAAGCAGAGGGGATAGGAGATGACACATAATGGGCACACTCTTAGTGGGAGGCTGACGTGGAAGGGAGCGGAACGCATGGCAGGTGGTGAGTGGATGATGAGATGGACTAAAAGGGTGGAGATGGGGAGACACATGGCAACCGAGGAGAAGGGCCCACGTTGATTTAAACCAGAGCAGCTAA
>ML777751.1:229746-249115 GCA_009831015.1 Picea engelmannii | reverse complement strand
TGATCTGGGCGCTTTGATCTCGACCGTTGAATAGGTGCATCCCCGATTCCGGACCCCCCCCCTCCGCTTAAAGGTAGAAAGGAGGGGGGGCTCCGGAATCCGATGTGCGCCGTTGATCCGGGCGCGCGAAATCCTGCCGTCCAGAACTGATTCCCAATTAAACACGGGCGCATTTGCATCCCAAACTTAGGATAAGTGGGTTTTTTACTCATTCCTTCGCATTTTACCCCATTACCAGAAATATCGCTAACACCAGGGGTCATTGGAGGGGATGAATAAGAGGTGTTCATCGGGGAAATCCTCATTGATGGGGGAAGATTTAGCGTCCGAAGGAAAATCCGTAATGAGTTTGGCGAGGATGAGAGCTTTCTTGCTTTTGGGATTAGACAAATCTAGATCAGATTCCTATAAGATAATGATCCATCCTACAAATTTTCCATTAATTTGTCCTCGACTAAGAAAGTACTACATGGGGTTGGAATCTGCTACGACCTTGGTAGTTTGAAGAAGAATATAATGTCACATTTTTTGGACTTCGAGGACAATGGCTAACATGATTTTATCATCATGATTATACTTTAGGAGTGGTCCTGAAATATTTTTACTGATGTAGTAAATCACATGTTCGTGCCCATCATCCCCTAATTGGACGAGGACTCCTGCTACTGAAACAACTGAGGCGGATAAGTAGAGGATGTAATCGTGATCATAGTTTGGGGGAGTAATCAAAGGGGCATTAGATAGGGTGGATTTTAAATCATCAAAATCAATTTGAGCATGTTCATCCCATCAAAATGGGATATCATGTCATAGTAGGTGGAGAAAATTGTGTGCGCGAGTGGCGTAGTCTGGGACAAAGCAACGTAAAAATTTGGCTTTGCCTTGTAGGCTCTACAATTGGCATAAATTCCTAGGTGGTGGAATTTTTGTGATAGCTTGGACCTTGAGGGGATCCACAGTGATGTCGTGTTGGGAGATGATGAACCCAAGGAGGTGCCCGAAAGTGATGCAAAAGACACACTTGAGGGGGTTCAAGCGAATATTATATTGGCAAAATTGTTGGAAAACGATGTGTTAGTCGTCTAAATGTTGGGTTCACTTTTTGGATCGAGCCATGAGGTCATCCAAATAAGCAAGGATGATGCGAGAAATATCATGAAAAACATATGTCATGGGCCAATTAAACATAGCACAGATGTTTTGAGTCCAAAAGGCATGACGCGATAAGCAAAGGTACCCCAAGGGGTTGTAAAAATGGTTGTGTACTGATCTGTTGGGTGGATTTGAATTTGATTATAGGTGGAGAACCCATCCATAAAGGACAGTTCTTCATGGTTGGAACATTGATCGATGATTTGGTCAATGAAAGGGGTTAGGAAGTTGTCTTTGGGACAAGCATGGTTGAGATTGAAAAATTATGTGCAGACGTGAATAGTTCCCTATTTTTTGTTAATGGGGATGGGTTTGGAGACCCATGAAGTATACACAATGGGTTAAATGAACCCAACAACACGTAACTTGTCAATTTCAGCTTTTATAGCTGCATATTTGTATGGGTGGAGGGGGCGTTGGTTTTGATGAAGAAGGGCGATATCCGGTAAGGTGTCAATTCGATGTTCGACTATAGAAGGATCGAGGCTAGGAATATTCGTATATGACCAGGAAAAAATATCCCGATATTCCTTAAAGAGAGATTTATAAGCAATGATTTCTTCAGGGGAGCATGCAGCGCCAATGGTGATTTCTTCCATGATTCGAAGTTTAACAGAAATGTCAATTTTGATGGTGGGGGAGATGTTGGCCATGTTTCCTTATTCAAAAGCATTGGGGACAAGGATAGGGTTTTTGAACCAGTCAATATGACCTGAAGGAATAAAATCCTTGGTTTCAATTGCAAACATGGAGGCTTGGGTAGGAGGGTGAAAGGCCTCCTGTGAAAGAAAAAGTGCTCGATGATGGAACGCATTCCATGGGAAATTGGGGGTAGTGAGTTCCTCAAGGATATCTTCGTCGCAGTGGAAAATGTGAGAATACAAGGGATCCTGGGAGGTGGTAGGGGGAATTGTCAATGGGTAAGTGTTATTTTCCTCAAGTGGGGAGGACACAGAAAGGATACTGTGTACGGGGTGTGATGGCTCGCTTGTCATTAACCAAATGTAATGATACTGTGGATGGTATTGTTGATGGGTCCTAAATCCCTTGATTCAACAGTAGGAACCAAACCCGCCACCGAGGCCCAATTAGACTCTGCAGCATTTAATAGTGGAATGGTTCTCCATATTTTGTGATCCGACCAATTTATCGATGGGTTTTATGTTTTCTTGTGAAGGTTCTTCCTTCAGTTCAAACTATCTCTTTTTTTTTATTTTCTCCTGGGTGGGACCGATATGAGATGTAAGTCGGTATAAACCAAATTGGCAACAAAATAGAATTAAGCTTAACTATTGGGGAAGAGGCTAAACTTGGGATAACCTGTTGCTCAAGCAAGCAGATGAAAATTTTACACCACAGGCCTAGTACTAATACATTAACCATGTGAGCATCCAATTACTGTCTGAGAAACTAATTACCAGAAAGAAAACATATATGTGATAAGACAATGGTAAGCAAAATAATTCACCTACTTAATCATCCATCACATAATAACACCATGATTCATATTCATCATTAAAGTAAAGAACAACAAAATATTGCACGAGATAACTTTACAATAGATTAAATAGCTCTTACTCATTATAGCATCATTCATGAAACGAGATAGGAAATAGTTCTTCTCCATATCCAATCACATGCATTTAATGAAAATAACTTGTCTTTGGTCCTAGAAGGACTTCTCAATTCAAAGGCGGCTTCAAAATAATTCTTAACAACCAGAAAGAAAGAGTTCTTGCAACAACCATCGACCTTTAACTAATTGGTTGATGTTCTTATTTATAACATAAAATTCAACTGAAAATAATGGCTAAGTGTAGTTTAAACAAAACCAAATTCGCCACGTGGCATCTTCTTCTAACAGTTTCTTTAACAGTCAACTCAAGATATCCCTTCGAAAGGGTGACTTTTCTCATACTCCGACCAACTGATAAACAACTCATCGCAAGTTTGGGCCCATGGAAATTTGTGCTGCTCCATCAGAGCCACGTAAATTCCTCTGACCTCCACCGCATGCGCTCGGTACTTCACTAGACTAATGTTTAACTGTTGTAGAACAGTCTGAGCTCTAATCAGATGTTCCATAAATATTTTCACGTGCCCAAGCATTGCGTCGGTCACCTTCACTATCTCTTCGGCCCATAATAAATCTTGCTTGGTATGCAATTCGACTATGTCGCACAGGTCGATGAAGTTGTCAAGGAGTCTAATATTCCTCATCATATTATTGATCTTCAAGTCTAGTTTATCTTGGATTCCTTGGTGAAGTTACAGAGTCAATTTTTCTCAATAGTCAAAGGGATTTTCTCCTGCAACCAGAATTAAAATCGTTTAGAAATTTCTTACAGAACAGTACTCGACGGAATATATGTAAAAACGTAAGTGGGAAGAAAACAAACTGATGAAGACATATAAAATTCACTAAGCCTGGTTGTTTGATACTTACTTGTTCTCTGCAACCTTTCGGATTACCTACACCATCCCTGTTAGCGCCGCCATTTTCTTCAGTTAGGGTGGGTTATGTTCGCGCGCGATAGCATGATAGATCAGGTACAGAAAACATGAGAGTCAAAGTCATGCCAGTGGCTGGTTGGCCCTTGGGGTTAGGAAAGGATGTCAAAGCCGAACATGTGCCAAAAGTACGAGAAGGTTCCAAAAATATCAGATACTTTCAAAAGGGGAGTCGTTAAATGCTTCAGGTCGTGGCAGGTTTCTCAAATAGAAGTCGCATCAACAAGTGCATCAACCATCATTAGCTCATTATGGAGGCTGGGGAAATTGAGAGGAATCGAGATAATCGTACCACACATCCTCCTCAATTTCTATCGGTTCCATCTCACATGACTCGGATCATACCGTCGCGTGGATGTGACATGGTGATTCTTTAAAACATCCCGTCGCAAGCTATTCAGTGTTCCCTGGCATGTTTCATCTCACTGCCTTGCTCCGTTATATATTCTAGATGTTCTGTAAGTGTTCTACTCACCAGCCGAGCTTGTGCACCATTGGTAACTCCTCTCATGAGCTCACTTCGACCAAATTCTTTGCTTTGGGATTTTGTTAAGTCATCCACGCATAAGGTGGATACGCTGTCGCACCATGGAAACTCCTCAAGACACACTACGGGGCCTACGAGGCAGCCAAAGCACTAGGCCTAAGCCAAAAAATGCCCGGGACTCATTCTTATTTGCAGTGAGTGTTCCCGAGGCTTCGAAGGGAGATTCCTACCTTCATGCGGAGACGATGGTATCGCCCCTTGCAGATGCCGAAGTGAAATAAGTTATGTCGGAAGGACACAAGTTGGAAGTCATGCTTCCTCAGCAGCAGATACCGCAGAGGAGAGGAAAGCCTAGGAAGAATAAAGAAGTGGGAGGGGAAAGAAAAATCCCGATTGAATCGCATGCGCGATCAGCCGCTAAGCAATTCCTGATGCACATTATCCGGCTAGAATCGGTCAAAAAGATAAGTTTTGGAAGCGAGAGCCGAATGAGAAGGAAAGAAGCCTTGGGTTCTAACGTTCAAGCACCTATTCAGCAGCTAGAATAAGGACAACTAACCATAGCTAAACTCTACCAGGAAAATAGAGAACTATGATGGCAGTTGGTGGAAAATACCCTTGAGGCATCAGCACCACAAGGTCATGAAGGGAATGCTACCTGGCTCAAGAGGAAACTTACGATCATGCAGTTGCGCGAGGCACAAAGAGTGTCAGAAGAATGAAATATGAAAACACCTCAGGGAGCGTGAAGTAGCCGGGAAGAAATTCTATGTGCAGAAGAGGCATGATTGGTGAACTCTTTTTTGCATTCTCAGACGCGACGCAAAACTTTGATAATTTTCCCTTTTGTAAGGAGAATTTTGTTTTCTTAATGTAACTGGGTTGGTTGACCAAAATGTGTAGACAGTGTCTATTGTATGTAACCTAAGCTTGACGGAAATCTAATATATATAAAGTCTCAGAATTTTGATGAATGAGCTTTGGTTATAGCAATTGAATGCATCCTTTCCTGTCTTAGCATGTGTATACTATGTTCTTTGTCTACATTTTCTTGTAAGTTAACCCTGATTTTACACTCAGTGTTGCTTCGATTTTCTTTGTTTCTTTATCAATATCCTTCTACGAAAACCCTATGACATAGATTGTTTTCATCGTACGATACCGACGTGGCACCACTGACTCAAAATACAGAGTACTAATGATCGGGAACTTAGCTTATGGGTAATGGTCGGGCTTGGGATTTGCTCAAGTCGAGCACTTTGAGCTAAAATTGGGACTGTCGATGCTGAAATGATATCAGAGGTCAGCTTCGGCAATAAACCTATCGTGCATCCTCCTTGTAAGTTAACGTCCCTGAAAAATCCCTGATACCGAAAACATTTCGGAAGTCAGTGATCGGTGATATCACTTCATTCTTCGTGAGCGCTTACTCTCTTAGCCTTTCGTTGATACCAAAGGGATCAGTCATTAGCGATATTCTCGGTGATGATTGTCAAAAAAAAAATCTCGCGTCTGTCGACATTGACGAAGATTGGAACTCGGAAAATTTGGTTCTATCTAGCGTTTTCTTTCATGCTTAATCCTTTCCGATGCTGAATTCCTTAAGCACGTCCAGGAAATATTTGACTGCCAATTCTCTAATTTTGATATTAGTCTTTTAAGTTAATGGTTTTCATTTATGTTACACATTATTTTCATCATCCCTATGACCGTTAATGATGTAAATCTATCTATTTCCTTCAGAGGGGTTAGTGGCCTGAATTCCTGAAGAAAGAAGAGAGAAGAACTTTTCCTGAGAAAATAAGTTTCATTTTCCCTTGTAAAAACCTTGTAAAAAAGGAAGTTCGCAAGTTTCTATATAGGTAGGGTGCAAGAATGCTTGATTCTTGCGGGTTGCATCATAGATAGGTTGCGAGAGGTTTGTAGGTTGCTCTATAGGCAGGGTGCGAGAATGCTTACACGTGGGAAAAACAAGTGTTTTCTTGAATCTTCTAGAAGGAGAAGCTTCCATGGTGAGGTGGCATCCGAATGGTTTGGATCTTACTCGCTTTCATGATTTAGTGGGATCATCCTAACCTCCTCACCTTATCCTCTTCAACTTATAAAAGGAGAGGAGCTCTCATGGAGAAAGTTAGTTGGGGAGCTTGGGATCTTGGATTGGGCAAAGTTGGATTTGGCTTGGAATTATTAGCTTGGTTAGAGTGGTTTTGAGTTTTGCCTTTGTCAAGATAGATTGTGAATATTATCAGATCTATGCTCTCATAATTCTTGGAGTTAAAGTGTGTCGGGAACAAAGGAGAGTTGGAAGGGACCTTACGACATCAAGGCCATGGTTGTAATCTCTCTTTCACATTTAATATGATACAGTAATATGATTATTTCCTATAAATCTTGTTGTGTTTTATTGTATGATTCCTTGATCACATACATAGGTTTATATTGAGTTTATGTTATTACTATCACTTTGGTTGGTTACATTCTTTTGAAGGATCATCATTGTATGAGTGTTGGAACCGAGCTAGGATGGCGATGGCGGGAGGATGCGACATTTAAATGGTATGTCACCTATCCCTCTTTAGTTAGTAAATTCAATATCTAAAACTTAAGGAAAGCGTCATGTTCTGGTGTGTTTTGTTCTAGATCTAGGTGGATCTAGGGAGATTAGTTAGTGTCTGCACCTACCGATTAGTCCGATAACAAAATTGGTGACTCCACTGGGGAACAGATTGTTTCCTAGTTATTCTAGTTTCCCTTGTCTGAGAAGAAGAAAAGTAGAGTCAAGTTCTTGTGTATGTTATGCAAAGGGAGTCATCTAACTCACCTTTTCCCTCATATGGAAGAAGCCTCGAAATTCCTGGAAGACATACCTATTTCACAGCCTCAACTTCCAACCACTTATCGCAAGATTACTCTTGACCCTCCTATAGTTGATGGAATGATCAATCTGGTTCCCCCGTCAGTCAGTCCGGTTGATCAAGTGGTCAATCTAGTCACGTCCTTAATTGAACCAGTTGACAAAGCGGTCAATCCAATCCCATCCTCGGTCAATCCCACTCTCCTGTTAGAGAGTGTCACCCAAGTGGTCGATTCATTTCCATCTGTCGACCCCATTCTCTCCTTGGAGAATGAAACACAAGTGGTCGATCTGATCTCTCCATCAGTCGATCCTACTCTCCCGCTAGAGAGTAAACCCGATACTACCCATGTTTTTCTCGTTGATACAGAATATACCATGCTGGGGGCTATTCCTCCTCCTCCCATGGAACCCCCTCCAAGTTATGAGGCCATCAATTTTGATTGGGGTGTGCTAACTGGACCTCGTCTTCCCTCTCACATTCGTTTCCATATTACAGTATAGGTTGGTGGTCGATACGTTCCTCAGACATTGATAGATGAAGGTTCGTCAGTTAGTATTTTTTCCTCCATTGCTTGGAAAGCTTTGGGTTATCCTCCACTTGCACCAGTTATGCAGAATCTGTTAGCTTTTAACAAAAGAACTAGTCAACCTTTAGGGACCCTTCCTCAATTTCCTGTAACTTTTGGAGGGAAAACTGTCTTTATTGACGTGATGGTAGTCCAAGACCCCTTGGATTTTTCTTTACTCCTTGGGCGAGATTATGTCTATGCCATGAAATCTATTGTGTCTACTCTTTTTCGTGTGATATCTTTCCCTCACAATGGATGAGTTGTGACTGTTGATCAACTTTCATTCATTGACCCCGGTTGGATTGCCTCCCTAAATGGTTCTTATATGCAAACAGTATCGCCCCTGCCACAGGTCAATTATGTGGCATTGTCACCCATGACTTCAAATTCTAATGACTTAGATCCAGTAGTTAACATGGTGATCTCTTCAATAGGGTTGTTAGAGCCTGATCTCTTTACTCCTGTTGTGACCCTTGACATGGTGTCCTTCCAGAGAGTATTTCTTCCTTCCAGTGAAGACCTCTTGGAAGCCATGACTGAGTTTTGTCCCTTGACATGGTGTCCTTCTGGAGCATTGTCCTCTTGGAATCCATGATCAAAAAGAGAGACTTCGAGGATAGTTTTTGTGTCTCTGCAGCAACCTCATTAAAAAATGAAATAGAGGTTCCGAGGATAGTTTTTTCATCTCTGCGGCAACCTCGCTAAAAAATGAAACAGAGGTTCCGAGGATAGTTTTTTCTTCTTTGCGGCAACCTCATTAAAAAATGAAACAGCAGTTCTGAGGATATTTTTTGCATCTCTGAGGCAACCTCATTAAAAAATGAAACAGAGATCTTTGAGCATAGTTTTCTACTTTCAAGCTCGTTAAAAAATAAAACCACTTACGAGGATAGTTTTTTGTCTCTGTGGAAACCTCATTAAAAAATGAAACAAAGGTTACGAGCATAGTTCTTGTTTCTGTGTCAAGCTCATTAAAAAATGAAATAGTTTTCCCCCTCTCTGTCTAAGTCAAGTCCTTCGTCTAGTATTTGAAGCTTCATTTTATTCTCCTTTGCAATTGGATGAAACGAAGCTTGGGGGGCATTTTCCTCAGCCTCTCGACTTCATGCTGAAGTTGAGCCGCTAGCTTCTTAAGCTGGGGGCTAAGTACCAACCATCCCTGTGTTATGCGTTGGGAAGTCACAAGCATAGTTTTCTATGGTTCAAGCTTGTGTAAAAATGAAACCACTTACCTCAAGCATAGTTTCCTCTGGTTCAAGCTTGTGTAAAAATAAAACCAAGTCCAAGCATAGTTTTGTTTTGTTTTAAAGCTTGCATAAAAATGAAAACAATCCCGAGCTTAGTCTTTTTTCTTTCTCATGCTCGTAAATCCATGAGAATAAGTTACCAAGCTTAGTCTTTGTTCTTTCTCATGCTTGTAAATACATGAGAATAAGTTACCAAGATTAGTCTTTGTTCTTTCCCATGCTCGTAAATCAATGAGAATGTAACCGAGTATACTTGTAACCGAGTATACTTTTATCACCTTTTCAGACTCGTAAAGGCTATACGAAAAAGGAGCCCCCTAGAGTTCCCTTTAAGCTCTTTTCAGACTCTCTAAACATGAAAAGATTGTCGAGTGACCTTGTTATTTTCACGCTCGATAAAGTATTTGAAGAAAACATCTGTTGAGTGATAGTTTATCTCTTTTTTGGTCTCATCAAACTACATTACGAAAAAGGAACTGAGAGAGTTCTCTTTTAAGTGTTTTTCCAGACTCTATAATCATGAAAAACCTTCGAGTTTTCTATCTTTGGACTCGTTAAACAAACATCGACAAGCCCATACGGGACTGAACCACTCCTTCCTAGGGTTCGTTAAACATACTTCGAGGGACTCGTCCAAAGGATGAGCTTACATTACAAGCATATGTTATCCTCCTCAAGCTTGTGTAAAAATAAAGAGGTACTCACCAGAAATGGTGGGGGGGAAATTGGGAAAGAAATGTATCTAAACCTGTATTTTCTGGAAGAGTCACTTTTGAACATGACACCCTTTCACTCGCTTTGTGTCTAGGTTGGAAAATCCACTTATCTCCTGATCATACTCCTTTATAAGATTACAAACTGGTATGTGATCCCTGTTGTTGAGTTAGTGTTTCCAAGACAATTGTCGTGTCGTCAATATGTTCAAAATGAAGTTCAACCCGAAAAGCCTTCTATTGCGTCGGCCATTTCTGTAGTCCTTAAGCCTTCTATTGCATCGACCATCCCTAAGTCAGTCCTGAATCACTTTTTACTCTGATCTACATCAAATATTGTTACTTGTTTCATGTGATTGATGTGGGATACATTAAGGCCCTCCTGTGACGAGTCTTTTCCTGTCGACTTCAACTCATTATCTAGGAATTAGACTTAGAAACTAATTGGTACCTTGGAACTTGCATGCCTCAATGGCAGGTTTCTTCGCTTTCGACAGTGGGTTTTCAATATCGACCCTGATCAAGAGATTCTGTCGAGTGTTCGACCTCAGCTCATTGATTCACATTCATTGGATTGTACCAAAGTACCTTGGGATTCATTGACATTAATGGTGATTTCCCTTACAGTTGTTAATGGTATACACTAATGACCGGTAATCAAGTGGTTTCTACCATGTTTGACTTCGACACATGTATTCGCATGGTTAGATTCGTACTATAGAGTGGTGGAGATGAAGACCCTGGATCTTTTCTAATAGATTCAGGTTGCGTTGGATTATATTCAGTTTGTACTGTTGCATAGATCCATATTGTATGTCTCGTGGCTATGTTCAAATTTTAATCTTTAACACATAGATCCACAGTGTATTTTTGGTGGCTATGTTCAGATTTGAGTCATAATGGCATGGATCCACAGTGTTTGTTTGGTGGCCATGACCTGTCTTACTTGACATGGATCTTCGTATGTCAGCATTTATGCTTTGAGCCATTTGTATTCTGAGTATGGGAATGCCTACCTCAGTGATGATATATTATTGTACTGCATTTCCTTGTTTGTTGGCAAGTTTCCGACTGACTGTTCCTTGTTCCCTACACACACTCGACAAAGTATTTCAGCTATCACTCTGTTCTAACTTCATACTTTGGGGGGCTCTCTGTTACACATTATTTTCTTCATCCCTATGATCGTTAATGATGTAAACCTATCTGTTGCCTTCATAGGAGTTAGTGACCTGAATTCCTAAAGAAAGAAGAGAGAAGAACTTTTCCTGAGAAAACAAGTTGCATTTTCTCTTGTAAAAACCTTGTAAAAAAGGAAGTTCGCATGTTGCTATATAGGCAGGGTGCGAGAATGCTTGATTCTCACAGGTTGCACCATAGATAGGTTGTGAGAGGTTCGTAGGTTGCTCTATAGGTAGGGTGCGAGAATGCTTACACGTGGGAAAAACAAGCATTTTCTCGAATCTTCTAGAAGGAGAAGCTTCCATGGTGAGGTGGCATCTGAATGGTTAGGATATTACTCACTTTCATGATTTAGTGGGATCATCCTAACCTCCTCACCTTATCCTCTTCAACTTATAAAAGGAGAGGAGCTCTCATGGAGAAAGTTAGCTGGGGAGCTTAGGAGCTTAGATTGGGAAAAGTTGGATTTGGCTTGGAATTATTAGCTTGGTTAGAGTGGTTTTGAGTTTTGCCTTTGTCAAGATAGATTGTGAATATTATCAGATCTATGCTCTCAAAATTCTTGGAGTTAAAGTTTGTCGGGAGCGAAGGAGAGTTGGAACGGACCTTACGACATCAAGGCCATGGTTGTAATCTCTCTTTCACATTTAATATGATATAGTAATATGATTCTTTCCTATAAATCTTGTTGTGTTTTATTGTATGATTCCTTGATCACATACATAGGTTTATATTGAGTTTATGCTATTACTATCACTTTGGTTGGTTGCGTTCTTTTGCAGGATCATCATTGTATGAGTGTTGGAATGGAGCTAGGATGACGATGGTTGGAGAATGCGACATTTAAATGGTATGTCACCTATCCCTCTTGAGTTAGTAAATTCAATATCTAAAACTTAAGGAAAGCGTCATGTTCTGGTGTATTTTGTTCTAGATCTAGGTGGATCTAGGGAGATTAGTTAGTGTCTGCACCTACCGATTAGTCCGATAAAAATTTGTCCAAGAAAGATTTTAAATACTTAATGAGAATAAAAAATGATAAGCAAAGGCCACATTCTTCATACTGAAGTCGAATTAGAAAATGCCAAAAGATCAAGTGGTACACAAAAAGTGAAATTTGACATAGACTTTTTAGGGTGTGTTGAGTGCTCAACAAATGGTGATTCACTGGGCGAAAGCAGAATCTTGGATCGTTCTTCATGCTCAGCTGATACAAAAGCTAGTGGAGAACCTTACTATTTTTTAAATCAAAACCTCTTTTACCTTTTCAATTTGAAATTTTTCGGTTAATTCTTCTAGGTCTTCCTGTGGGGTTTTTTTTAACCTTTATTCCTCCTTCGTTTCCTGTAACCCTAACTCATGACCCTTTTTACAGAAGTCTAGTAAAGCATTCACTGGAATGGAGCCATTAGTTTCCTCTGCTCACTTGCTTTGGTGTTTCTCCACTGCCAGCGAGCGTCCATAGCCCCAACAGAGATATCTGCATGCCCCCTCCTATTGTTCACTCTTTTGATAATATCAACTTTATTCCAGCATGATGCCCTGAGCGAGTGGGAGAGGATGATGTCTGTTTATTTCACAAAGTGAGATGGTCAAGGTGAATCCTTTGTTAGCTTTTTTTTCAGGGTTCATGTAGTCCTTTCCATCTTTCCTTATTTTCCTTAACGTCTTACCAGGCCACTAAGCAGACACTTCTGACATTTCTCCAAAGTTGTTCACTTGCACAGGTTAGATAGAGGACCCCTCAAAGAAACCATAAGTTCCTTGGTGCTTCTTGTGTTGTATGTGAGTGATGAGTTTGGAACAAAGTTTTCTATGTCGCATGACTTGAGGTCAACCATTTTCTTTCTAAACACAACTTTCAAAAGAGAAAAAACACAAAAAACAAAAGAAAACAACAAAAAAAATGTATTTCGCAATCATGAAAACACTCATACAAAACAAAAAATTAATTAATTTTTTTTTTTTTGTATTGAAATTATTGTTTGAGGGCTTGGCCATTTAATGGGAGGGCGTCAGGTTCCCCCCTCATATTCTGTAACCGATAAGTTCCTACCCCAATATTCTCATCCACCTGGAAAGGTCGAAGCCACAGATTCTGAAACTTAGAATGCTTCCCTTTTGGCTCATTTGCTCTGTCCCATTTTAGGACTAAGTCTCCTACTTCAAAAAAATTATCTTTAGCCTTATGCTTATCAAAGCATCTTTTCATTGTCTGTTGGTGAGCTAGAAATTTTGACTTAGCCTTTTCTCTCTCTTCTTCTAGCATGAACAAAGTATCAATTCTTTGTTGTATGAACGATGAGGGTTCCTCGCTGGAATCTTGGGCTAGTTGAGGACATGGAAGATAAAGCCCATTTGGGAGAATGGATTCATGCCCGTAAACCAGAAATTATAAGGAATTTCCTATAGCTTCCTTGGGTGTGACCCTATCGGCCCACAGAGTGTTATGGAGTAGATTATGCCAATTCCTTTGGTTGTCTACAACTGTCTTTTTTAATATTCTCACTAGGTTCTTATTAGTTGATTTTGTCACCCCGTTTCCCTATGGATAATAATTTGCATGGTACCTAATTATGATTCCTTTGTATAGAGCAAACTCTGTCAATAGAGTGGAATAAAAATACGTTGCATTATAAAAAATAGAACAGAAGGGACACCAAACCTTCTGGTCATTTGTTATTCTATGAATTGGATCACCACCTTCTCATTTACATGAGTCAGAGGGATGGCCTCTGCCCACTTCATGAAATAATCAGTGGCAGTAATTATATACTTGTGTTGTTTCGAAGAACTGGGTGTAATTTCTCCTATGATATCCAACCCCAATTACTCAAAAGGACTAGAGACAATCACTAGTTGGAGTGGGATTGTTGCTCTCTTCTCCCTCCCAGTGCTTATTTGACAAGTTTTACATTTCCTAGCGTAGGTGTGAGCATCTTTGAACAAAGTGGGCCAATAATAGCTAGCCCTCAGTATCTTATGAGAGGTAGTGTTTCCTGGGAAATGTCCACCGGTAGGGGCATCATGGAGCTCCTTCAGAACTTTGTCTGTGTCTTCACGTTCGAGACATATTAAGAGTAGCCCATCATAATTAATCCGAAAGAGTACCGAATTTATAAGGCAATATTGTGTAGACTTTAACCTGAGATCTCTCCTTTCCCTAGGGTTGAGATTTTATGGACAAGTCCCATGGTGTAGGAGATAAGTTAAATTCTCATACCAATACTCTAGCCCTGGGGAAATGTATGAAGCTTCACCACACCATAATTCCATTTCATTCTCCCATCCAGAATATTCGTTTACTTGGTCCTAGGCTTCAGCTGCGAGTTTGAACAACCCTTGCCCTTTAACTAGTTTGGCAGGGTTTATATCTAGATCAAATTCTTGGACCACTACCATCCAGTTCCCTGTTCTTTCCCCCATCTCTTGTTGAGAAAACAAGGATCGGATTGCAGGGTGAGGCACAATCACTTTGGTGTGGTTCTTGAGGATGTAAAACCTGAAGTGATTTACTGCCTTATATACCACATAGGCCTGTTTATCAATAGTAGGATAATTAAGTTCGGCTCCCTGGAGAATAGTGCTCATGAACGATATCGGAGCCTCGTTGTTGTCATCATCTTTCTAAGTCAATACCGCAGCTAACGACTGGTCGGAGGAAAAAGTATAGAGGAAGAAATCCCTATTGAAATCGGGACTTCGTAACATGGAGGCCTAGGATATAGAAGTTTTAATATTGTTGAAAGAATCCTTTCGTTCCTCATCCCACTTAAATTCAGCATCTTTGTGAATCATCTTTTTTAAGGGTTTTATAGTTTCCGCGAAATCGGGAGTGAATTTCCTCACAAAATTGATTTTCCTAAAAAAAGACTGCATATCTTTCTTGTTGTGAGGAAACAGGAGTTGATCTATGGCCTTAATCCTTTCTGGGTCTATGTGAATGCTTGCTCGAGATATAATGTGGCCTGGCATCTTACCTTCCTCGATGTAGAAAATAGTTTTCTTGGGATTTAAGGATATACCTTATCTCCTACACCTTTTGAAAATCTGAGTTAAGTGTTGGATGTGCTCTTCTCTGTTCTTTGAATACACAGTTATGTCATCCATATACACTACCACACACTTGTTTATTAGTCTCTAAAATGCTACGTCCATGGCCCTTTGGAAGGTCTCCTCTGTGTTGATTAACCCAAAGGGTATGTGTTTATAAGTGAAGCTTCCCAACTTGGTTCGAAAGGTAGTTTTCAAACGATCTTCCTCTGAAACCAAGGCTTGGTTGTAGCCTGAGAAACCATCCAGTACAAAGAAGATATCCAAACCAGACATGGTCTGTAGGAGTTTCTCCATTAGCAGGACTGGGTAATTGTCCTTCTCTGAAGCTCTGTTGAGGTTCCTAAAATATACGCATAAGAGAATTTCTCCAGACTTTTTCCTCACAGGAACCAGATTTTCTACCCATGGGGAATGCCTAACATAGAAGATGATCTTGGCATATAAAAGTTTCTTTAATTCCTGATACATGAGAGGTTCCAAGGATGGGTGATACTTTCAGATCTTCTGTTGGAAAGGTTTCACCTCAGGTTTTAACGGTATAGTGTGTTGAATGATATAGGTGTCATAATTTTTCAGATCTCGGTAGGACCATGCGAATACATCTTGATATTGTCTGAACAGTTTGAGATAAGCCTTTCTTTCCTCTTGAGATATAGTCTTGTCGAGATTCACATGCTTTGGATTTTCCTAGGTTCCAATATTTATAGTTTCATGTAGAGGACAGGAGCTACCAGTATTTGCATTTTTAGGCCCCCTAAATCATTCTTTTAGGTCAAACAGATTTTCCAAATTAGCTATCCCTTTTGGGATGGTGTGATATATTGATCTGTCAATAGGTTGGCTTGTCTGAGGATCTGTTTCTGTTGATTTCTCATGGAATAATTCATCGTCGATGGAAAAATCTTTGAAATTTTCTTGGTTAGTCAGGAAGCTTATGATCTATTCATCTCCTTCAAAGAGTTTCCAATTATAAATGTTGTTAGACACCGATGGTTTGTAGAGTAGTTCCACAGTGAATCAGGAGGCTTCATAATCTTCTAGAGGTGACATCCTTGAAACAGTTGTGGCTAGGGACTCAGCAAGGATATTCTTTGCTCTGGGGATCGCAGTGATATTGAAAGCTTGAAAATGCTCTATTAACCTATGTACTTCCTGCTGATAATTCCTTAGGTGCGGGGAATTACAATGTATAATATTCCTTACTTGTCTAATGATAATCTCTGAGTCTCTGAAAACTTTCAATTCTTTGACGTTTAAGTCTATGGATTTCTTTAACCCTTGTACTAGAGCTTCATACTCAGCGGTGTTATTGGTGCATTCGAATTCTAGTCTATACGACAGGAAATAATGTTTACCTTTTGGATCAATGAGGATGCACCCTGCCCCTGATCCTTCCTGCGATTTAGATCCATCAAAGTATATGGTCCAAATTTTTGAATGACAATCACCCTTTTCTTCTTTCTTATTACTTTCTTGCTCCCCTATCTTTTGTTCTGCAACCTTTAGCGAAGGGTCTTGACAGAAGAGGGTGTCTTCTATCGGTATCGATGACTTCTCTTGAAAAAACATTTCATAGTTTTCAGTGAGAGGGACATCGGATAAGAGAGGAGAAAAGTTCCCTAAGTGGGAATCCCAGGAATAATTTCCTAGCACAGGGAAATCTGTGGATGAGGGTTTGTTCAGGGTTTCTAGATCAGTGATTGTATGTTTTAGGTATCTCTCCCTATCGATTCTGATCATATTCGTGTATCCCTTTAGTGGTAGCCAAAGGTGTGCCCAGTCTGTACTAAAGTACCCATTTAACTTCTCAGACCAATCTCGACTTAGTAATAACCCATAGGCTTCTGGGATGTCTACTACAATGATGTCAACCACTTGCACAAACTTAGGATGTGTCACTATCCTGATCATTACATCTCTGAGTTCCCCCATGACTTTGACCTAGGTTATGTCTAGTTGTATCACATGTTTATCTCTCTTGAGAGGAACAGTATTTAATTTTTTGCAAATAGACAAGGGAATAACGTTGGAAGATGCTCCTAAATCTACCAAACAGTTGTGGAGGTTCCTATTGAATACTTAAAACATTAAGAGAAACTATGGGACAAAAGTTTTTCCCTTCTTATCTTATGAACATGCATTCATGGTTGGTTTATTTACTAGATCTGTGGAAGTTAGATTTCTTTGTTGATCATTGCTTATCGTAGGGTTTTCTACTGATTTCAATTCTTGTAGCAGGAAATATTTTTGTTGAGGGATTTTTCATATGTCCATAACCAATATATTATCCTTCAACTTCTTCATATCTTCAACTACATTGTACTCCAGTTTGGGCGATTCTTGCATACGGATGCTAACAGGGTTCTTACAGGGAGAAAATAGTGCTTTCGGGTGATCAGGAGTTGACCTTTCCCCTGATGTTTGAGTGGTGGCAGGATCCTTTGAGACAGGACAACCTTTACTTCTAGTTTTCACAACCAAGATCTCTGTAGGTGGTTATTGAACCTAAAATAGGTCATCGGAAGGCATAATTAGGTCAGGATCCCATATCATCATGGTTGTATCTTCTGGTGGGTCAATCTCTTCCTGGTTAGCAACATTAATAACAAAACTTCTTGGTTGTTTGATTAGGGAAACCTCGTCTAAAAACCGGTTGGCCATCAAATTCATGTCATGGACCCATTGAGGGAAGTCTCTTTCAGAGTGGTTTTCCTGATGATAAGCACAGAAAGAATCATATGAGAGATTCCCTAGATCGATATTCAAGTTAGGTTAGGGAGGTTCAATGGATTTGAACAGTGGGTGCCTTTTAAAGAAAGGATTATAGGGCCTTCATCCTTGGTTTCCTTCCCCTACGTTCCTCTTCATGTCTATGATCTCGTTTGATAATTTCTTAACCATGCATTGTATATCTTCTATGTCTCTATTACCCTTGTCGAGAGTCTGTTATGCTTGTTTCCCTGGCGATCTAGTAAGAAGGAGTCCTCTCCTATGAGGAGGTTGAAATTTTTTCTTAACTAAAGAGACCTTGCCTTCTTTACAACCTTTCATCTAGAATTCTATCATTTTAGCTTCTTCAAAATTCTCGGCTAAGGTTCGTTTGGCAGCCCTCTTCACAAACATGGAAATAGAAGTTGGGAGTGCATTTGTGTATACTTCGATTTGCAACTCCTGAGTTGGTTTGGCTTTGGGATGGAAGTTTTTTAAGATGGTCGTGAATCTTTGATTGAAATACTTAACCTTCTCTTTCTAACTCATGGTGGTGGCAAACAACTTAGCCATCAGAGCTCCCATAGTAGTCTCTTCTGCAAATTTATCTAGAAAATCCTTTTGACACTTTGTCTAGCTAGTTATGGATCCTACAGGTAAGTTAAAATACCATGTGGAGGCTGAGTTCTCAAAAGTGTAGGGGAACAACCTGCAAACTACGTCTTCATGATGGACATTCATAAGCCTGATCGCTAGTATAAATTTCTTGATATGATCTTCAGGCAATTCTGAGGTTTCAGGATTGAAATTAGGAAGTAACTTCTCTGGATGTCGAGGAAGGTTATGGACTGGTCCCGAGAGGGCCAAAGAATCTCTAGCCAACCAGGGTTGATTGTTTAGAGGTGTGTTCCCCCTTTCTTCATTATGGTCGTTGTTGCCTTCCATATCTTCATACTAAGAGTTAAACTCCTCCTCTTCTGAAAACTCGTCTGGTTCAGAGACATCGTCAGCTAGCATTTTGGGTATCAAATCAAGAGGATCTTGGATTTTGGTGATTGCGAAATATATTAAGTCTTCTACCGAGTGCATGAAAAACTCATTGGGAGTACTAACCATTGGTCTGCTTTGTTTTTTTCTTCGAGGGATTATCGGAGCTAAGGAAAACGCATAAATATGTCGGGTGCATGCTCGTGTGATTCTTCTGAATTGATTTACTTCCTCGTGAGGAAGAGCGTAAGGTATTTCAGGGTGAAAAGATTCTTCCTTAGACTGGGGTGAGTTACTTGTTCCAGGAGTACTCAACGTGTGTGGGATATCTTGGGAATGACTAGCCATGCATGTGGGTTTCTTTGAATCTATAGGTTGCTTGTGTTAACACTCCAGGAAACTACTTATGGTTGTAAGCTAAGTATGCCTGGTAACTTAAGAATTGAATGTTTTTGTGTTTTGTGAATGTGGGTCAATGGGACAACTCAATATAGTTTATAACATTCAAACATGGACATGATAAACAAATAGACAGTGCTTTTAAGTATTGATTAATCAGCGAGTAACTTAAAGGTGGATGGAGAACAAATTGTAACGAAACCAATGCATAGCAGGGTCTAAGAGACAATCAATAGACTTATCATCAGGTCATGAGCTAAACAATGGGACGACGGCCATTCAAATCTTAATAACACAGATAAAAATGCAGAAGGAAAATGGAAAGTTGACAATCAACACTAAAAGAAAACTGTGATATGTATTAGCATACTAAGTCTGAGCATACAAAGAGTATATTTCTGTCCAGAATCGAACCATTGTTTGATTTCAAAATAGGCATTTATAGCCTTTACAAAATGGTTACACAGATCCTAAAAACGTGGATCTGGTATTTAATAAAA
>ML777751.1:217587-229646 GCA_009831015.1 Picea engelmannii | reverse complement strand
AAACTAAAAGTTTTCTTTTAAAGCGAACTATTCAGAAGAAATCTGATCTTTCCCTAAACAATTCTAAAGAAAACACACGCTTTGTAATTGAAAGACACTCAAAGCAAGAGACTAATCCTTCAAAACCAAACAAAGCAAAAATGTCTATAAGCAACTCAAAGAATGTCAAGCAGATTGTAAACAGATCAATATAGGCTCCAAAAGTTCAATCCAGTTGATCAAAGCAAAACTGGGCATCAAAAATAGGACATCCTAATTCCAAACACAAATTTCAAAAGGGGTTCGCAGCCTAGCTATAGGGTGCAATGCGAACATTAGTGAAGTTCGCAGGTTAGACACAGGTAGGGTGTGAACACCTCGCACTGGATTACACAGTAGGGTGCGAACTCAGATGATTCTCGCAGGCCACTAAAGGGTACAGTGCGAGAATGTCTGTAAACACAAAATTTGGAAAAAGAACAAAAAATTTGAGTGAACTTTCAAATCTAGAGAGTCTTGATGGATCTCCCACAGACTCAGAGACCAGAAAACAAGAAATCAAAGCAAGGGAAACTAGACTAACTAGGAAACAATTTGTTCCCCAGTGGAGTCACCAATTTAGTTTTAGGATTAATCCGTAAGTGCGGACACAAACTGATCTCCCTAGATCCACCTGGATCTAGAACAAAGAAAAACAGAATAGGACGCTTTCCTTAAGTTTTAAATATTGAATTTACTAAGAGGCAAGAATCATGGACATACCTTATGATCGCTTCCTCTAGTCTTTGTTGCTCCCGCTTCGTTCCAGTTCTCTTGTGCAGTCAATCAAAACAACACAAACCAACCAAAGTGATAACGATAGCATAAACTCAATATAAACCTATGTATGTGATCAAGGAATCATACAATAAAACACAACAAGCTTTATAGGAAAGAATCATATTACTGTATCATATTAAATGTGAAAGAGAGATTACAACCATGGCCTCGATGTTGTAAGGTCCCTTCCAACTATCCTTCATTTCCCACACACTTCTTGCTCCAAGGATTCTGAGACCATAGATCTGATAGCTACTCACAATCTATCTTGACAAAGAAAATCTCAAAGAAACTCTAACCAAGCCAAAGCTAACAAGCTCAAGAATAAACAAAGCTAACCCAAGCTCAAGCTAACTTTCTCCATGAAAATTCCTCTCCTTTTATAAGTTGAAGAGGATAAGGTGAGGAGGTTAGGATCATCCCACTAAATCATGAAAGCGATTAAGATCCAAACCATTCGAAGGCCACCTCACCATAGAAGTTTCTCCTTCTAGAAGATTCGAGAAAATGTTCATTTTTCCCACGTGCTGTAATTCTCGCACCCTAGCTATAGAGCAACCTGCGAGGTGTTCGCACCCTAGCTATAGTGCAACCTGTGAGAATGGGTCATTCTCGCACCCTGCCTATATAGGAACCTGCGAACTTCCCTTTTTATACGGTTTTTACATAGGAAAAAGCAACTTATTTTCTCAGGAGAAGTTCTTCTCCCTTCTCTCTTTAGGAGCTCAGGCCACTGTGACCCCTCTGAAGGCAATAGATAGGTTTACATCATTAACGATCATAGGAATGACAAAAATAATGTGTAACAACCTGGGAAGAGGCTGAAATTGGGATAACCCGTTGCTCAAGCATGCAGACGAAAATTTTACACCACAAGCCTAGTACTAATACATTTACCATGTGAGCATCCAATTACTGTCTAAGAAACTAATTACCAGAAAGAAAACACATATGCGATAAGACAATGGGAAGAAAAATAATTCACCTACTTAATCATCCATCACATAATAACACCACGATTCATCTTCATCATTAAAGTAAAGAACAACAAAATATTTCACCATATAACTTGACAATAGATTAAATAGCTCTTACTCATTACAACATCATTCATGAAACGAGATAGGAAATAGTTCTTCTCCACGTCCAATCACATGCATTTGATGAAAATAACTTCTCTTTGGTCCGAGAAGGACTTCTCAATTCAAAGGAAGCTTCAAAATAATTCTTAACAACCAGAAAGAAAGAGTTCTTGCAACAACCATCGACCTTTAACTAATTGGTCGATGTTCTTATTTATAACATAAAATTCAACTGAAAATAACGGCTAAGTGTAGTTTAAACAAAACAAAATTCACCACGTAGCGTCTTCTTCTAACAGTTTGTTTAAAAGTCAACTCAAGATATCCCTTCGAAAGGGTGACTTTTCTCATACTCTGACCAACTGATAAACAACTCATCGCAAGTTTGGGCCCATGGAAATCTGTGTTGCTCCATTGGAGCCACGTAAATTCCTCTGATCTCCACCACATGCGCTCGGTACTTCACTAGACTGGTGTTTAAATTTTGTAGCACAGTCCAAGCTCTAATTAGATGTTCCATAAATATTTTCACGTGTCATGGTGTTGCATCGGTCACCTTCGCTAGATCTTCGGCCCATAATAAATCTTTCTCGGTATGTAATTCGACTATGTCGCACAGGTCGATGAAGTTGTTGGGGTTGCCTAACTCGGGGAGTCTGATATTCCTCATCATCTTGTTGATCTCCGGATCCAGTTTCTCTTGGATTCCTTGGAAAAGTTACACATTCAATTTTTCTTGATAGTCAGAGGGAGTTTCTCCTGCAACCAGAATTAAAATTGTTTAGAAATTGCTTACAGAACAGTACTCGGTGAAATATATGAAAAAACATAAGCGGGCAGAAAACAGACTGATGCATACCTCTAAAATTCACTAAGCCTGGTTGTTTGATACTTACTTGTTCTCTGCAACCTTTTGGATTACCTACACTGTTCCTGTTAGCACCGCCATTTTCTTCAGTTGGGGTGGGTTATGTCTACGCGCCATAGCATGCTAGATTAGGTAAATATTTGAATGTCAATTCTCTAATTTAGATATTAGTCTTTTAAGTTAATGGTTTTCACATGTCTAAGCAATCTTTTAAAGACTTAATGCAAATAAAAAATGATAATCAAAGGCCACATTATTCATACTGAAGTTGAATTAGACAATTCCAAAAGATCAAGTGGTACCCAAAAAGTGAAATTTGACATAGACTTTTTAGGGTGTGTTGAGTGCTCAACAGTTACCTCGTTTGCTTAGGGACTGACGATGAAATATAACAAATGTCAGTAATGTGAGCCTCAATGGGGAGTGTCGGAGAGGGCTCAGGTTGAGATGTATGGTGTATTTCAGCTAATGTTTGGCAGAATTGAGGTAGAGTTGGGCAATGATGAGTGTAATGGCCATATTCTGAACATATGGTGCATGCAAAATTTGTTCGTATCCCCTTATTGCTTGTGGTTGAGGACTCCGTAGTAGCAATTGATGTACTTGGTGGAGTGGTAATCAATGGGGATGATTTAGGGAGTTGGATAAGATTTCATAACTCAGGAAGAGTAGGACATTTGTTAGTGAGGTGTCCTATTTCGCATAGTGTGAAAGGAGGTTGATCTCGAGGAGGGAGAGGAGCTATGGGATTGCTCTTCCTTCGTTTTCCCCCAATGGTGGTGATGTTGCTGCTAGTTGGGGGTGGGGGTGGTGTGGCAGGATCATGTATTGGGATCTGCATCGGTAATCCCTCTATATGGGGAGGGAAAAATGGTGTAGGAACCATAGCGGGTGGATGGTGATACCATACAAGGATGTCAAGAACCATGTTAGGAAGGGTGAGAGTGGCGACTAACTGGAATTCTTGGACTCTAGGTGGGGGGTAGAAAAATGGAATTTGGGTAATTGATTGGGGGACTGTCTCCCAAACCAGGATTTTCCCTTGGAGGGGGGGGGGAATCCAGGACAAGTGGTGTAGTGGAGTTCTTAGGGAACTCCTGAGATAATAGTTCTTCGACTGGTGGAATTTCGATGTGTGGAGGGGCCTCATTGAGAGTAGTATTTTCTCTGATATATGTTCCATTAGAATACACTACACACACTTGTGTTGAAATATAAGGGTGTAGGAGAGGTAGTGCTCCATGATATTCCCCCAACAAGGATGGGTCCTTGAATATTCTAGGACCCATGTCGATGACCAAAAAATCATTAGAGCTAGTGCGTACAAGGGGGAGAATGTTATCGATGTTGGTAGAATGATTAGGCTCATAATGTGTAAGTTGGTCGATTGTGACAATTTTCCCGTTGTGGGGGAACATCATCGTACGAAACACAGAAGAGGATACTTCCTTCATAACATACATGTAGCTACATTCGAACAAGATATTGTAATCAAGTGGGGCATCGATAACTTCAATGTCGATGAGGATGGTTTTTCCCCCAAGTTCTACAGGGACATTTTGGAAGAGCCCTTCAGGGGATGATGGGTGACCATCTTAAGCTCTCAGAGTGATGGAATATGGTACTAGCTCAGGTGAGCCGAGTTTTTTCCATACTACTTTGGATGTGATGCATGTGGATACACCTTCATCGATGATGCATCGTTGAACTGTGATGTTTTGGATCTTAACTGGTATATGAAAAGATACTAGGGCGGGAAGGCGTGGTTCTCCGCTATCTATATCAAAGGTGATGAGTTGAGTATCAGTTGGTTTGACTTCTCCCAAGGTGGAAAGCAAGTATTTTCACTGTGATGGATAGGTTTGGAGGACCTCCAACACAAACATGGTTGCAGGAGACTGTGCTAAGTCATCGACTAAACTGTAGTTATGGGTGGCCCTAGCATGGGAGTTATGTGCATTCCATCATAAAGGCATATGGGGTATACGTGGTTTTGATTCAGTGTTAGGGTGGGGAATCATCATAGGTTGCCCGACTATAGCTGGATCTGTTTCTGAGGTGGTTGGGGTAGAGTCAGGAGATAGGCTATATTGACAACCATGTGTTTGCAGAAGAATCTCTTCTTCGTTGGTAAGGAGGATATTGTGATCGTTCGGGTTTACAGGTTGATTGGGACCTGGGTTTTGATATTTCCCCATTTGTCGTGGGGTCGAGATTATCTCATGTTGGGTATTCATCACAGCTTGGTGTGGAATAGGGTTTTGTAAAACATCTGGAGGTGGTGGTTGCAAATGATGTTGCGGGGCCTACTGAGGGGCAGGTGGTGCTGGAGGGTGTTGCATGTTCATGGATTCTTTCATCTGTTTGAAATTGAAAATTTGGGGGCAATGGTGAGTATAATGTCCATACTCACCACATAGAGCACAAGGGAAGTTAGTTATGAGGTTATTGTTCTTCCCTTGTCGTAGTGGATTGTTATTGTTGCCTCCTTGGGGGTTTTGGTTGCCTTGATTCTGGTTGCCCCCAGTGGGACAGTTTTGTTGGGGGTTATTTCCTCCTAGTCCCGTGTTGTTATTGTTTCGATTTTTTCCTTTCTTCTTGGAATTATTCAATTGATGGACAGATTTTTCATACTCAATTGTTCAAAATTCTGAACTTGTTCAATGGGAGAGAGTTGAAAAAAGTTAATGCTAGCATGTGGTTGTCCTGGTGGAGGAGAAACCGGCTGGGGAGGAACAGCAAGCGGAAAATATGGATTGTTTTGTGGAGACGATCCATATGGCGTGTAGGAAGTTGAATCACTTCCATTACTGATAGGGTTGTATGCGGGGGTTGAGGGTGAACTCATACATGGTTGAGAAACCAGATGCATCATGGGTATCAATCAAGATCCACCCAATGGTGGAGGGGTAGAAACATGATATGATTTTTGGTGAGTGGGAGGAGGGTAATAAGATGTCCCTCCATATGGTTGCAGATATTGATTTGCACCATAAGTGGGTGACATGCGGCCGTAAGGGTTGAGATGTGTCATAGAACCAATCAACCCATACATAGTGTGGGACATCCCAGGTTTGTCTTGGCCAAATGGTATGGGTCTGGGTGCATCAAGAAATACTATGTACAAGTAACCTGATTGAGCATAGATGTGGTCAAACTGCCGAGCCTTACATATGGTTTCCTCTTCGGACTGAGGAAAAGTGGATGCTACATCTTTGGCAATAACAAAGACGAGCAATTTAAGAAACCAATCGAGGCATTGTTCTTTCGTGGTTTCTTATTTACACAAACTAAGTTGTCGACGCCATTCATGGATGTGGTCGGCGATATGGATAGTAGTGGTTTGTTTGAACTCGTATATAAGTTCTAAACCAGTGTCATGACGAACTGGTAATTGGAAAAAGGACAAAAAGGCCTTGGGCAATGATTCAAAAGTCACATGGGACCCTGATTTTCCGTCCACATACCATTTGGCTGATGAACCGGTGAGAGTTATTTGAAATAACCTCAAGCGGATGGAATCATCCATGATGTTGTTTGATGAGCGCCATAAGTGGAAGTTCATAACATGGTTGGCGGGATATTCCCCCGGTTTTCCTTCAAACTTTGGAATATTTGAAGGAAAATTTGTAGTCATATTGGGCCAAGTGGCGTCATGCAAAATAGGATCATTCATGAGTTTGGTTAAATCAAGAATTTTGAGGCATGCCAAGTATGGCATAGGGAGATTTGACGCAGGATTAGTTCCATCCATTTTGTGTGTAGGTAATGGACCTGTCCCTTGAGAGGGATTTGGTGGGTTTGTACTTCTCCCTTGAGGGGAACTTTGACCCCCTCCTCCTTGTGAAGGAGAACTAACAGATGAATGACCTTGGTTATTTGACCCAAGCAAAGTGGAACCAAGAAAATTTGATCCCAAAATAGTAGCACTCACTGGGGTGTGAGATGGTTGATCCGGTGAGTCGGAAAGACTAGGGAATCTTAGAATAGGAGAGAGATTCTGCAAGTGTCTAGAACGACGAGGATTATGTGGTTCCCCTATGGTTCTGACTAGAAAAGTGAATGTGTGCAAATGGTGACAAGAGAGAAATAAATGAACAAGAGCTTTTGACCTTCACAAAATAGTATAACTCAAAATTGCATGCAATCAAATGAACATCATACATAAATCAACTGTAAATGAACAAGCATGTGGATAGGTGGATTTTTTCTGCTTGGGGGAACAACAAAAACAAATGCTCATGTCCTAAAAGACCTATCGTCCTTCCTCTAAATTCAACACTTGGCCTTCCAATCAGGGATGATTTTAAGGATGGAAATTTATTTTAAAATGTAGAAAACTTGGCGAATATTACTAATCCTTCATATGTCAATATAAATGTTTGGCGATATGTTTTTTTAAATATTCAAATTTCTAATTATTTTATATAGTTTTTATAAAATTTTGGTGATTTTTAAGGTAAAATAATTTTATCCTATAGAATTTGGGTGAATCATTTTTAAAATAACGAATCTCCTTTTTGGAAAAACCATGGAAAATTATCCCATGAGCGAAATTTAGCCCCTAAAATCATCCCTACAGCTCCAATTGTACTCAATAGTGGGGTCTGAAGCCACCGAAAGAGGAACTAGTGAAGGTTGAAGCAATCAATTATAATGAGAGGTAGAGGGTGCATATCTAGAAAGAGATGGTGATATTTCCCAATAGCCACACAAAATCTGATCAAGGTCTGATTGCATCCCACAACTGCCACCTAGGTAGATATCCTATGTTTGGCCACTAAGTACCTTGGTCAAAGTGCGACATTTATATTTTCGGCCTCATAAATGGCTCACGGGTTGGATGCCCTCACAAGAGTTGGGTAACTCAAGGAGGGATGCGTAGAAGAACCGGACCTCGGCCTTCGACCCTTCACGAGTATCTCCTTGCTTTATGGTATACGAACACTTGACTTGGAGGATTTGAAAGATCCATATTCTCAACTTCTATTATTTCAAAATGTGAGAACCTGGTAACGGGGGGTTATTTGGATGCCTACCCCCGAGATCCTACCTAGACTAAAAAAATTCTTTAGGCACCTCCTGTGGAGGAAACTTTAGTGCGTTCTTAGAAAATTTTTATATGTGGTGGGCTGAGAGATTGGGGTCATTGACCAACCTTGTTTGAATTAAATTGGTATGGATAATTTCCAAAGAAGTAGTCAGATCTTTTGGAATTTTTTTGAAGGAAGCCTACTTCGACCTCCACTATTCTAATAGAAATTATATGTGTGAGGAGTGGCTTTGTGTGAAAGAAAGTGAAAAGTGCGCAAATATTTTTAATAAGTTAAGTGTGAGATTGAAACATGTGGACTTCCTATGGTCCTTACAAATCTTCTTACCTAGCTTACTATATTTCTTTGGTACAGCCTTATGGAATATTTAAAGCCCTAAAGAACTAGCAATGTGGACATATGGGTCCTTACCAATCCTTTAAACTCCCTAGAATGTTGTCTATACTAAGAAATATTTTGAAACTATCCTATAATGGTAGACATGTGGGCATGTATGGTCCCGTTCCTTTGATCTTTTAAACTTTCCTATAGTGTTGTCTAAACTAAGAAAGTTTTTAGAAACTATCCTAAGATTGCAAACATGTGGGCATGTATGGGCCCTTACAAAGCTTTAAGATGATTTCAAAAACTAAGATGAACCCTAGGGGGGTTTTTCCTCTCCTAATGAATTGTTAAGGGAGATGAAATTTCCTTTCAACAACCTTTTCTGATTCCCGAGATCACACTAGGGTGCGGAGGGTGAGCATACTTGAGGGTTAAAATTGATTTCTAGTTCCAATTTAATTGATTGTGTTTTTGAAAAAGCAATAACTTCAACTCAAAATTTTAAATGCCAAATGATCCATCCATGTGGACACAAAGCAAAAGAGAAGAATAGTGATTCTTTTTACCCCTATGTGCTTATGTTAGCTAACCTTTCTTGTGAGAAAGGACTCTAAGTGAAGTGTAGTTTCTTTACAAAGTGCAGGAAAATACAAATTTGAAGGCTAGGGGCCTTCAAACCATTCATAAAAACCCTTACAATTTGAGAAAATTGAACTTATGCATGGGCTACAGTTCTGAAAGGCGTGTAGACTGCGCAGAGGAAATAATTCTATCACGTGCACAGTGCATGTATGTGGGCCTTGAAAGCCACGCACTTCCTGTCACACATCGGGGAATAAATTTATAACTGAAATACTCTTTCCTTGGCTTTGAATTTTGACTTTGGTAGGCTGGGATAGGTCGTTTTTTATACCTGCATATCAAAAAAATAAAAAAGAAGTGCTCTCAAGACTTAAATAGGGAGGAATTTGATATCGATCCACATTATGGTCACCAATATGTTGTGTTAGTTTTGTCACATGGGTGAGAAAAAACACAAAACTTGCATGCTTAGTTAAGTTAGCTAAACAAGACAGAAGTTTGTGAGTTGACTAGATAACCAAATACACATGAAACAAAGAAATAAAAACTAAAAACAACTAAGAAATAAAAGTTAGAGAAGATTGAAAGAACTAGAACCATGAAAAGAAAAAACTAACCAATATATAGCTACCAATGGATCAATATATTGATAGGCTAAACACCGTAGAGAAAGGAATGGACTTATGAGTCCCCTCTTCTCCTTGGGAGGGATATTGAGTTCCCTAATAGAGAGTTCTTCTCTTCATGCAATGGAAAGTAACAATGGTGAAGAAATACAATGCCAATTCCCTCAAGAGGTGAGTGGAATGACTCTTGCAATGTTGCTTGAATGATTCAAAGAGAAAAGAGGATTCTCAAAGAAGAATTCTTGTAGCATAACAATACCTTGAAGTTCTTATTTTTCTAGCACACCCATGGCACATATTTATAGTTTCCACTCATACCAAGATATAATTGGTTCATAGTGTGAACAAGGGGCCTTCTAGGGAACTTCCTAGCCCTTGACCAACCTCCAAGCTAGATTTTGCTCAGATATGAGTGTCAAATCGTGTTGAGGGTCAGACTAGAAGTGGTTGATAGGCCGACAAGATTCATAGATGCATATTTCATGGAAGTGCACATCTTTTCTTGTAGACAGTCGCACATCTTGTGCACAGTGTGTGTTGAGGGTTGTGTTAGCTTGTGCATTTTGCGCACTGTATGCACGCTTCCTTTGGTGAATTTGTGCACTTTGATTTTTTAACCAAGTATATAGTTTTTTTACCTTTTGGTGGATTTTGGTGTTGTAGGTGGAGTAATTGATGTTGGCATTAATGTCTTTATTCAACCATTGTGTGCAATGTTGCGGACGATTTTTTAGTGATAACAGATAGCAATAAGACAAAACATCATAGAAACTACACAACAAAGGGTACCTCATGTAAGAAATAATATAATAGTTAAATCATCACCTCAAAAACCTTCATAACACATTTATATTAATTATTGTCTTGTTTTTAATATTATTTTATTTCTTTCATACCATATAGAATAGTTAAGAATAACAAGAGTGTTACACGTGCAAGGCCAATTGCACAAAAAATATTTTATAGAAAGAATGATAAGTTATGATTTTATTTATTTTAAGCATTCATTAATAATAATTTGTAGGTGATTATGTACTAGCTTATTGATTGTATTAATTATGGTTTTCTCTTATGTAAATGTAGTGGAAGGAGTATGGGAATGAGCCCACTGATGATGAACTAAAATATTTCTTCAATAACGGCTATGCCAATTTGATGAAGGAAATGAAATCCATAGCCCTTAAGGTAATTTATAATTAATTTTATCATAAGTATGAGAATTTAGTACTTCTGATAAATATTTTATACTAGGTTATTGTTAATTGCAAGTGTGTTAATTGTATTTTGTTATGTTCTGGAAACAACCTTAAACAAAATGATATTCATTCTTTGAAGGATGACAATGATGACTTTTGATCAAAATCTTTGTCCTCCAATAAATTTGAGTTGTCTCTTATAATTAAGTTTCACATTTCGTGTGGACAGTAAATCACTTATTAGTCCCCGTCGAATGCGCAGAGGTACTATAGCGATCGATAATTCGTTGACTTCATATTAATCTGTCCTTTCACTAGAAATTTTTGCATCATCTCTATTGTTTGTACTATAGAAGTAAAAAAATTATTTTTTATATTAAAAAAAAAACTTATATGTCATCGTCTCATTGGAGAATATATTCGAGGTCTTATATTCGAGTTCTTATTGTAAATGTGTAGATATCCAAAGTTTTGACCTTAGATGCTCCTTTTTAATTTTTATTACATTTTTACTGAAATGTTTACAAACCGAAATTTTTGAGCATGGACGTTGTTTTTTATTATTTTTTATTAATGTATTTGTCCTATTATTATTACTCCTTTGTATTTGTATTGAAATGTGTGCATACCGAAGGTTTAGATCATTGACACTTTTTTTGAGGTGCTTGAATAGGCCTAACAGCTTAAATGTTTACATGGCATGAGGTCCTAAAACAAGCCTGACAGCTTAAATGTTTGCATACTGCGAAGCCCTTACACAACCTGGAAGCCTTAAATGTTTACCTAAATAGGCTTCTCATAATACATTTTTCCTCGAAATTTTCCATACAATGTTGCAGTGAATTTGGACAATATTGTTGTCCACCACGAGTTGAATAGCCATTGTATGTTTCAACTTATTCTAGGTTTTGAAAGAAATGTTGTCATCATTGAAGCTACATACATTGTTTACTAATTCGGTGGGTGCTTCTTATTCGTTGGTTCTTTGGTTGCTTCTTGTTGTTGTTTAGTTCAACTTTGCAAGGTTGGGGTCCTACATTCGCAGTTGGATCTATTTTATTTTTTTTACTTTGCGGGTCCAGGTGGTGCACTCACAATTTGACCTAGACTTCTGCCATTCATCATTTCGGAGTAATTTTCCATTCCATAATTTCACTTTCTATTCCTTCTTTGTTGTTCATTGTTTGTAGTTTGCAAGTAAGAATGTTTTCTTATTTCTACTGGCATGCTCATCATATTTTTTTGGTTCCTTCTGTGCTTCGGCTACAGTTTGGTAATCGTTGGAGATATATATGTTGTTTACTGGTTCGGTGGTTGTTGCTTGTTCACTGGTTCGTTGGTTTGTTCATTGTTGGTTGTTGTTGTTTGGCTCAAGTTTATGAGTTTGGGGCCATGTGGCTATGATCGGGCCTACTCATGCTTTCTCGCTGGTTTGGTGCTTACTGTTTTCTTTTGTTTTCTTCGTCTTTGCAGGGTTGGGGTCCTGTACCGATAGTTGGAGTTGCTTTTTTTTGTTTTTGTTTTTTTTG
>ML777751.1:196517-210499 GCA_009831015.1 Picea engelmannii | reverse complement strand
TTGTTATGCTGTTGAGATTGCTAGAGACTCATTCTTTGGCAATAGACATAATCAACACCATTTCATAGGCTTTCCATCTCTCACTAGAGTGGATAAGCTTGGAGTTCTTTCACCCACACTTTCATCTTTCATTGTAAGGAGAGAAATCAGTTGAGGGCCTCAAGAGCCTTCCATTGGAGAGAGAAGGGACCCAAGTCCTCTTTCTCCATTGTGTATCTTTGGATTTCATCAATCAGACTAGCTTATATATTGGTGATATTGGTCCATTTTCATTTGTTTTTATTTTTGTTCCTATGCTCATAGTTTCATTTAGTTTTTGTTTAATTCTTGTTAATAGCTTTGTTGTTTTCTTTCTAACCTTTTACCATACAGCTGTCATGACTAGAAGAGCCCAACTAGGCATGTAAGCACTCACTTTTTGCTCATCAAACGACGAAAAGAGTGCAAACAAAGTTAATCCCAAAATTGATTTTCTTGTAGATTGTTTATGCTTCTCTTATACAAACAGATTCTGGAAACTATAAGCATGGCACGTTGTATCTATTCCTTGATTGAAGAACATGTTCACATGTTTAATGCATTTAATAGTTACTATTAGGACCATTAATGGGGCTTTCTTACACCAATTCCTGCTTCCGCAAATTGCCATCACCTTTCTTTTTTCCCTCTGCCTTCCCTTTCTGGTTACTTACTCATTTTTCGAAAAATTTCTAGGTGCAGGAGTTGGCAGATTCACGTCTTCAGATTTCCATTGTTACTTTTTTATCACCAACCCCACCGACCGCTTCCATGTTTCATATTGAACAAACTTTTTGAATCACAGGTTCCCGGATAGGCGGGTTCAACATTGTGTTTCCATTGTTCCGCCGCCTACAAACAACACCCAAACTTCCGTGATCTACAAATTAGAAAACAAATTCCCATTTAGCTCATTTTCTTTCACTTTCTGTTTACTTGGTCCTTTTTCCGAATGTGTCCTTTTTCCGAATGTGTCCTTTTTCTGAATGTCTCTTTCTTTTATACACAGCACCCGAAGCTCCGCAATATACAAATTGACCCTCGAAATCAGTCATTGTCTCTTGTTCTGTGTTATGCATTTTGCATTCAACAATTGGGGTAGATACAATTTGACCATCGGGCCCTCACGTCTCTTGAGTAGAGCTTGTGGCCCTGTTTTCAAGCCCGTCAATATTTCTTGTTCCGAGTATGTCTAATGCTTTTATATCACGAGTTCGACCAACCGCTTTTCCATTACATACTTGGCCACTATTACCATTGTCGGTTCATGGCCAGGCTTTCTCAACATTGTGCTTCCACTATTACGCTACATACAAACAGCACCTAAAATTCCACGATATACAGATTGATGGCCGAAATATGTCATTGTGACATACAATTTGACCATCGGCCCCTCACGTCTCTTAGGTATATCTTGTGACCCTATTTTTGAAACCCACCCGACCACTTTCCATACTTGGGCATTTCTTGGAATCTGTTTCTCGGATTGGCGGGAGGATGAAATGTACAATTCTTAGTCTCTCTTCACCATCCCTGTTACCTTCGTACATATTTCTAGATATGCAATTATAAATATTTAATTTTATTAGTTCATCGTGCAAGAACCGTTAAGATTGTCATTAATGTCTGGAAGGCCGGATAAGATTTGTCATTAATACGAATTAAACCAAGATTTGCAGAGAAGAGTGTGACCCTTTCCAAGTATTCATTTCAAACATGATGTAATATCTTTCATGCATTGGTCGGTTGGTGCCTTTACGAAATCTCTAATTCTTAATCGCTCTTCACCGTCGCCGCCACCTTCACACTTTTTTCCAAATATTCAATTAGTAAGATTTAATGGTAACAGCTCATTATGCACGAACCCTGGAGATTGTCATTGATCAACAAAAGGCTCAAGGAGATCTTCCATTGATACTCATTAAACCAAGATTTGTGGAGGGTTATATTATCCCTCCCCAATTTTCATTTCAAACATCGTCTGGAGAAAACAAAAATTCTCGTTAACTTATGGTAGCAATTATGTCCAGATACAGTAAACACCTTTGGGCATGATGGCCATAGGTTCCATTATTCTAGGGCATATTCTTACTACTCATATCCCTCCGCCCAGGAGAAAAAAAGGAGATGGTACCTTGGTGCACCAAGAGATATATTTCAAGCCAAAGAATTCCAAGGAAACCCTACCTGCTTAGACAACCTGTCCACTTGCATTGATGGCTGGCACAGATGTTGATGCGATGGATTTCAAGCCGGAAGAAGATGATCTGATGGACGATGATACGACAATGGATGATGGAAATGTAGAGATTGTTCCCACTCCTACACCCAAATTTAAATCAACTATAACGAGCGGCACTTCTCGGCTCAATGATGGCAGTCCTGAAAACACCAAAACAAGGGGTTTCAGAAAAGAAACTGGCGTTGAATGCAATAGTCGCTTTGTAGCTCGAAAGTAGGAATTCCAAAGGTCCAAATTAGTCCATTCTGGGTGGAAGTCTTTCACTATAAGGACATGATTTGTTGATGATCCCAGAGATATATTTCAAGCCAAAAAACTATTCAATTGTGGGACCATTGCTCTGTTCTCTGGATATACAATTAACATCTTAGGGAATGAGGACCAGAACTCCCACTGGTGTAAGGCATATTCCTACTGGTCATATCCTTCCGCCCAGAATGGACTAATTTGGGCCTCTGGAATTGCATGTGCAACCTATGTCCCTGAAGTTTTCAACTGTGAGGAGGTGGTTTCTTAGTGTGTCCTAGCTTTCAATTTTAGGCTATTCTATTTTCCCTGCAATGTTTTTCATCTTCTTCCTCACGGGAAGCTTGTGAGAACTATGAATTTTAACACATGATTGTTGTTCATCTGCTTCAAGCCAAGGACTTATTCCACTGTGGATCCACTTTCTTGTTTCTTTGTCGGCTCAGGTCTTCCGCAAAATATTGAAATCGAGGCACTAGACATCAATCCACCGAGGAGAAGACTGCAAGGATTTCCTAAAAAAAAGAGCATGGTAATCAGTTTTGTATGCATGTTGAATAACATCTCGATGGCTCATGCATGTTGCAGATCATGTGCCTGTGTCTATGGAAAATATGTTCAATGTTTTCTCCCAAAGAACTCGGTCCAATTTCCAAGCATAGATATACAATGCTCAGTATTGTTTTTTTTTAATGGATTTACTATTAAAAAAATTTCCTTGGAGTCTTGTTTGCTGCTTCTTTTTTGGATTTAAAACCTCTTCTCATTAGCATGGTTCAATAGTCTCATAGTTCTTCGATATTGTATTTGCTTAGGTAATTTGTTCTAAAATGGAGCATTTAACAATTATATGGCAATGCACTGTGTCGATCCATCGGTATTTTATGGAAACAAAAAAATGAATTTCGGACATTTTCAAACCAGTGTTCAATTCTATTTGTAATGCAGATAGAACATAGAAATACCAAATCACAATGTTGCAGCAAGATCGTCATTCTTGTTTCTAGACATGCGATTATTAAGCTTTAATGTTAACAACCTATAATGTAAGAAGTTTAATACTTAAGTTAATATGTTACAGCCATGGAAGAATGTATCTAATCTTCAAGAAATCATGTGTTGACAATTACTAGAAAATCATGGTTTTGCAACAATGGGGCTTGCTTGAAACCAATTCCTGCTTACAAAAATTTCCCTCTGCCTTTCTATTTTACCACTCTTTTATCCCCTGTAGTTTCTATTTCTAGTTACTTAGTCATTTTTTCTGAAAATGTCTTGCTGCGCGGGTTGGCGGATTCACGCGTTTCGACCGAGTGCTTCCCCTTTGTCTAAATTTCACTTTCCATTGTTTCGTGACCTGCAAACAACACTCTGGCTTCTGCGATATGCAGATTTACTTCTGGACTCACTGAAATGTTCCAATATATACAATTTGACAGTTGGGGCCTTACGTATCTTCGGGAACCTGTCACCCTATTTTGAAGCCCGTCCGATTTCTTTCCACACTTGACAATTTCTTGACATCTCTTTCGCGGATCGTCGAGTTCGCAGATTCAAGAAATTTCAAATTTCTAGTTGTTGTTTATTGTGCCCGCTACCATTAGATTTCTTTCCAAGTATATGCAATATGTATACAACTTCTCCAGCAAAATATAGAAAAGATCTTTCCAGGAAATGGAATATCTATTGCAGATTTGAATATATTGGACCTTATTTTCCCTCTTCTATACTTGACCAAATTCACATTTCTTTTTTGCCTCTACTCTCTTTCTTGTTACTTAGTCATTTTTCTGAAAATGTATCAATGCGCGCATTGGCCGAATCATAGGTTCACATTTTCACTCGTGCTTTTATATCGCGACTTTGACCAACCACTAGCCATTCGATTCCTAGGTACTTCTCATATCACGGATTCCCAGGAAGGAGGGATCTATATTGCACTTCCATTGTTTTGTGGCCTACAAACAACAATTGAACCTCCTCGATATATAAATTTACTACTGCACTCCCACATCATACCATGTTCTATGATACACAGTTTGCACACGAAAGTTATGAGGCCTGCAATTCAATCTTCGGGTCCTCACGTCTCCTAGGGAACTATTGTCACCCCATTTTGAAGCCCCTGCGTCCTCTTTCCATACTTCACCATTTCTTGGAATCTCTTTCGTGCTTCCAATTCCATACTTACCTGACTTTTTCTCTTGCAGATTCCTGGACAGGTGGAGTGCACTTCCAGTATTCCTTGACCTGCAAACAGCCCCTCGGCTTCCGCGATATACAAATTGCCTTCTGGATTCCTGCATCAACCCCTCTTCCGTCTTACAAAGTATGCACTCAAAAGTTTTGATCAATACAATTTGACCATCGGGGCATCATGTCTCCTAGGGAACCCTTGTCAACCTATTTTGAAGCCTGTTCGACCACTTTCCACGACCATTTCTTGCAATATCTTTCGTGGATCGTCGGGTTGGCGGGTTCAGACAATTTCCAATTCCTAGTTTTTGTTTTTTGTTCCTTCCACCTTTGCACTTCTTTCCAAGTATATTCAATAAGTATATAACTTCTCCAGAAACATGCAGAAAATATCAATCTTTGTCTTCTATACTTAGCCAAATTCCCATTTCTCTTTTTCCTGTACTTTATCTTTCTTGTCACTTAGTCATTTTTCCAAAAATGTCTAGTTGTGCAGGTTGGCGTACTTGTGGGTTCACATTTTCACTCGTGCTTTTATATCGGGACTCTGACTGATCGCTTCCCCATTCCATATCCAATCACTTCTTTGACCGTGGATTCCCGGGTAAGTGGAATCTAGATTGCACTTATATTGTTCTGTGACCTGCAAACAGTACCGTGAATTCCATGATATACAAATTTACAACCAAACTCACATCATACCATCTTTCGTATTACAGTCTACCTATCATGCCTTCTTCCATCGTACACATTTTGCACTGAAAACTTCTGAGACATACAATTTGACCATTGGGTCCGAACGTCTCCTGTGGAACTATTATCACCCCATTTTGAAGCCCGTCCGTCCACTTTCCATACTTCACCATTTCTTCAAATTTCTTTCACGGATCGTCGGGTTGGCAAGTTCAAGAAATATCCAATTCCTAATAGTTGTTTCCTATGCCCGCGCCCTTTGCAATTAGAAATTGGAAATTATATATAATATCTTATTTCTACGTATGAAATTAGCAAACGTTAATGCTAAACCAGGATTTGAGGAGATCTCCCATTAATATGCATAAAACCAAAATTTTCGGATGGTTATATTATCCCTTCTGAGTGTTTATTTCAAACATCATGGAATCTCATTTGCGCGTGGTCAGGTTGGTCTGTTCAAAAAATATTCAATCCTCAATTCTGAAAACGAGTCCGACCGACCATTTCCCTATTCCATACTTAGCCACTTTCCTGAAATTCCACAAATATGAAAACCGGTCGTTGAACTGCCCCATCATGCTCTCTCCCATTTTACATGTATTGCAGTTAAAAATTATGATACATAAAATTTGACCATCTGACACTCACCTCTCCTGAGTATCCCTGTAACCCTATTTTGAATTTCGTCCGACCTCTTTTCAGACCTTGCCATTCGTTCCTTTCTCTTCCCTGTCTCCGTGACCTTCGCACTTGTCTATAATAAAAAAAAATGTTTATATATATATATATATATATATATATCTTGTTTCTAAATATGCAATTAGTGACATTTAATTCTAACATCTCATCGTGCAGGAACCGTATAGATTGTCATTGATGAGAGAAAGGCTCGAGGAGATCTCCTATTAATATGCATTAAAACAAGATTTGTTGAACGTTATATTATCCCTTCCGAGTGTTAATTTCAAAATCATGAAATATCTTCGGGTTGGCACGTTCACGAAACCTCCAATCTTTAATTTCTCTTTGTCGTACCCGCCACCTTCACACTTATAAATATGAAATAAGTAAGTTTTACTGCTAACAATTTATCATACAACACCCATAGAGATTGTCATTAATCAATGAAAGGCTCGAGGATCTTTCCCATTCATTAGCATTGAACTAACATTTGCAAAGAGTTATATTATCGCCTCCAACTGTTCATTTCAACCATCATCTGGAGAAAATGAATGTTCTCATAAACCTATGGCATCAACTCGACAACATTTCTATTTAGATATAGTGAACATCTTCAGCTACGAGGACCAGAACTTCCAGTGGTCTAGGGCATATTCTTATTACTCATCCCCTGCCACCCAGAAAGAAGTAATTTGGACCTCTAGGATTGCTCGTGCAGGTTGTGTCCCTAAATTTTTTGACTATAAGGAGTTGGTTTCTTGGTGCACCAATAAATTTATTTCAGACCAAAGAATTATTCCACTGCGGGACCGCTCTTTTGTTTCTTTGTCACCTCAGGTCTTTCACCAGATGTTAATATTTTCGGAGCCAGCATTGATGTTCAAAGGAGAAGATTCCAAGTAGTTCCTAAGAAAGCATGATAATGGGTTGGACCTCTTGCCCGAGTTCTTGGAAGACCCGATGGTAGTTCCTGAAGATATCACAAGCTTGCAGGTTAGTTCATTTAGAAATCCATACAAGGAAATTTCATGGTTGTTTACAAGAATAACGGGATAGGACTCCACAACAACTATTTCCCGGATCGCTCTTTATATTTTGTATTTCACAGTAAAGGAACAAGCCATATTTTATTGGGGCAAGCTAATTTCCTATAAAATTTGTTCCCAATTGTCAAGCTTCAAAATGGAGAAGAAATTTTATATGTCAGCCTACTTAGTTTTTGCTATAGCACATTGTTGTCAGTTTCCAAAATTGTCTTTGTCCAAGAAGGTCAACTAGGAATTCGACCCAGTAACGTTCTGGTACCAAGCCTTGTGGAAGCACAAGGCCTCCCACTATTTTTATGAGGTTTTTAATGGCTTTGTATCTACTTTCAAAGTTTTTTTGTTAGGAGAATATGCTCCCCGGATATATGACTAGGCAACCAGTTTTTTGGACAGGAAGGGGGAACTTGAATATCTGGATAATTACACTATGATAAGGATTTTTGGCTCCAGGGAAAAACCTTCTCTCCTTCCATGTCACATTACAAACAGAATGTTTGTTACAGAAGTAGCACGGCAATACAACTATTGGTTGCATCTATTCCAAGAGAAGAAGAAAAAAACAGTTCATTCATCTTCCTTGGAAAGTCAGGGACTTCGTGTTGAGGAACGTCAACAAAATTGATGAATTCGCAACCCATTTTAGCAACCTTAACCTAAGATATGTTGAAAGCCTAAGAGGGTTCGACCCCAACAAAATGTTTTTGCAACATTTACAAACACTTATCTTTGGCAATTCTTTTTTCAAAAAACACCTGATCAAAAACAGAGACACTGGCAACAATGCTCCTAATTCTGATGTCGACGACCTAGACACAATGCAAAGCACCACTGAATTATACAAGCAACATGGAAAAGGCCCCAGTGAGAGGAGTGTTCAATCGGCGAATAGCACTCCCAAAAGTACAACATCCTGGAGCATCGCTCCAACGACCCACCACAACAACAAAGAAACTCAAAGTCCTTCAAACGGAGGAGAAGATAATGACCCTCATCACCCTCAAATTGATAGTTCTCACAAGCTTCCAGTGTATAAGAAGAGAAAAAACATTGTGGGACAGGCAGAAGAGCCTGAAATTCAGAGTGAGAACATGTAACTTGAGCCTGATCTCAAAGTGTATTATGCTACCTTGATCAGCTCAAAGATACGATCGAGCATAGTCGTCCAATGGACATATCCGATACCGAAAATTTGGATGAAGATGAATCCTTCATGTTCCAGAGCATTGTTTTTTACAGCCAGTCCAAAAAAATAATTATTGAAAAAAAAAGATGTAAAAAATAACAAAGGAAAATCTCGTTTAGAGCTTAACCTTGTGAAGATGCAGTCATCCCAAATCTGTCGAATTCACATAGAAACCGCATATGCTCTTGATGATTCCAATGGAGGCATTGAGGTTGAGAATGCCATACTGAAGGATCGGGTCAAGGAATTGGAAGAAGCTTTGATTCCTATGCCATTACTTGCCAATCCTTTGGCAATAGCCATTCCTGCCACCCCAGCAACCAAGTTAAAAGGATCCTCCATCCTCCTCGCATCGTGTAGATGATATGTGGAGAATAATATCAAGAAAAGAATGAAACTGGTTACTGAGGCGTGGGAAACATCACAAACCATAACTTCCCTTGGAACGAGGGAAGATAATTTGCTCAAACATTTGCAGGCGGAGTTCAAAGATGAAGAACATTTCTATTTAAACATGGTCCTTCCTTTTGGCACTATTGTCAACAACATGACAGAAATGGAAAGAAGAGAACAAGATCTCCCATCCAAAATATGGATCGATCAATTAAATGCATGCTGGAAAGAAAAAGTAAAGAACCTACATCTCATTGTCCAATCATGTGAACAAGCCATATCAAAGAAAGAAAAATTATTCACAAAGCTGGCCAGAATAAACTTAGCTGGAAGGACCAACAACTTCCAAGACCCCAACTTAATCATCAACTCCTTGCCCTTAACTAAGAAAACCTTCATTAAACAGGTTGATGTTTTTAAGGCATTGTATTTGGAAAAGTTTTACAACATCCTTGAATATGGTCAAGATGACGTCGACAACTAGCTAGTTGACTATTCAGTACAAAATGAGGAAATTGATCAGGCTCTGCGTAATCTTTCTATCGACTTTAGGGAAATAGAAAATGAACTTTTCAACATAAAAATCTGGAATGAGATCAATGCCGCCCCAATGAGAAGCTACATTGAAGAATGGCTCGAAAGGGAATTGAAGCAGGTCACCGACAAAAGGTAACAGGCAATTGCCACGATTCCAGTAGCCATCGACGACATCAATGAAAAGGCCTCAGCAAGCAAATAGCAAAAGGGGTCATATGTACCATCACTATAAGTCTATACTGATCAAATCCTGCTTTGTTTATCAACCCAATTATTCCACTTTTTTAAATATAAATGTCTAGCCAAAGACTAATACATTTCAATTTATTCTTTTCAAGCATTACACTCTATCGTCGCCCACTTCTTCTTTCTACAATCATATTTCTTGTACATATTTCTCTTATGGTCCGCGGGAGCCCCAATCCCAGTCTATATGACAAACGCATTTAAATTTCCAGGAATTTGTAATAGACATTATTATTTTTTGATATATTTCAAATAAAAAATATTTATGTCCTCATAAATTTGTATCTTCCACTATGCTTACGGTCCATGTGAGCCCCAATCCCAGTCCATATGACAAATGCATTTAAATTTCCAGGAATATGTAACTATTTTGATATATTTCAAATTAAATTGTTTTTTATCTCCTTTTATATTTATGTCGTCATAAATTTTTATCTTCCACTATGCAGAAATTGTATTTTCTTAATTTGAATGTAACTTTTTTTTGTCCTGCCACATATAGAGACAAACTAGACAAAAATTTTCAACATAGCAAAATATATTATATACTTTCAAAAAATAAATGGGGCTCTAGAGGCCACGTGTCCTTTACTACATGAATAGCACCTATGCTTCATGCTTCTTACCACATCTCCATTGCAGTTTCCATCTGCCTCTGCTACTTTTTTCTATCGCTCTGCATTGATTCCCAATTCAACCCAGCAGGAACTACATTGTAACGCAACATTTGTTTACATAGAAAACACGTTTTATTATGTATTTAAGATTCACATTTTCTATAAAATGATAATAAACCAATACATGGAGAAAAATACTTATCTATATTTATATATAAATATAAATGAATTTTTTTCTTATATATTGTGTATTAAAATATATTTATCACAAGTTTCACATGTGAATCGAAGAATTAAAAACATGGAATGTGGGTCATGGTACATGGAGTGAGGTTGTTTGACCCAAAGGTGTACAAAGGGGACGAAACATAGATCGAGGCCCTCGCAAACCATCATTACCTCTAGTTTCAATTAACGGGTGACAATGTTTTGAGGTTCAATCAAGTTGTATGGCCGTGACCACTAAGTTCAATCATGGTGCAAGTGCCAAAAAATGGTGTGAAAAGTGGGTGTATTTATTTTATATTGGCCATATCTACACTTATTTTCTATTGGTTGGACTTAAATGCATTAGAAGTTCCTTTTCGTTGGACTTAAATGATTTAATGTGTAAAAGTATGAAGAGGAGAGATGTCCATTAGGTTGTAGTTTAGATAAGGGAGATGTCCATTAGGTTGTAGTTTTATAATTTTTAAGTCCTGGCTTTTCATCAATTTGGATAGGAGAGATTTTTTGGGGGTAGTATGCTGAATTTCAAATTTGTTATAATATGTTTGTAGATTTTTGTAAAAGGTATTAATAAGGTGATGCTCAATGTGATTTTATTTTAATGGTATTATGTAAAAGGAATATTGGAAATGTGCTTTTAGTAAAACATGTGTAGGTGGATGAAGATGACCTAAATGTGGTAATTTGACAATGTTCTATAGAAATTTTCCTATGGATTCCACACTCTGGATTGTTAGATATTGCAATCACATGGAGAAGATATTAGTATGTTACGATCAATATGTCTCATTTTTTGGGTGTGGTCTTTAAAAGGATTGATTTGCTTGAGGATGATATCTCTATTTCATAATCATTGGGAAGTTTAAAAATAAGATTTTTAAGCATATAAACCACTCTCATTGTCTAAGTGGTAAGCTTCCAAAATTAGACAGTCTTGCAAGGAATTTGAGTTGGGGACAATCTTATCAATGGTAGACTTTGCCAAGAATCACACATTTTCTTTCCAAAGAGAGATATAGAGAAAGTACTATCATTTTGACTAGATATTATTTTTTCAAGTATTTTATATGTGGTTTCTACACACACATATTTTATGGTATTGTGCACTAAAGTTAAAGTTCTAGTGTTGGATGATGTGTATGTGCAAGTGTCTATATTCATGCATGTCTTGTATAAACATGCACATATGAGCATTGAGGGTATCGATAACACTCTAGAATCACGTGATGTGATTAACGAGTACCATTTTTATGTATGTGGTAATTGTGAGCATGACACACTAATTGATTCATGATTGCTTTCGAGTGGTCTATGAATCATTTAGAAATAATATGATAGCATTTACAGAACACTGGATTTGGTCTTATATGTGTTTTGGGTAGTTCAAATCAACATTATGTTTTTACTAGTTGAGTTGGCTTCATAAGGAGACAAGAGTTCAACATACATGGAGATTTTTTTAAATGTGTCATGGGAAGGGTGAACATAATCCGATATGTGCTTGTGTGAAACAAGCATATAGTAGGTTCCAAATGTCATGATGTAGTCTGACTCGAATCATTTACTAAAGTATTTGATTGGTACAATTGCATGAAGGTCACAAACAAGTGAGGTTGGTGCACAAATAAGAGACTACGGTGTGAAAATTGAAGCTCAAATTTTCAACATGCTTTAAAACACAAGCTCAATAGACAAATTATATTTAATATTTAATATGATATAAGTTCTTTTGGAAAGTTGCACTTGGCAATGTGAATAGATCCATGCCTTGGTAAACCTAGCATGACATAATTGCATTTTGTTCGAAGCAAAGAAATGGGTGACATATTCCCCATTGAGACAAGAAAGTACATATGTTTTATGAACTTTGTGTTGATGCAAAGGGATGCATACTTGATCGATGTAAAAATGATGGATATGTGAAACAATGGAAATATCCCCTCTTGATCTAAAGGGGCCATATCCAATTTCACCATGGAAAGCGATGGATACTAAATAGGTTGTGGTTTCACTGGATCATGATCGACTTTCTAATGTTGTTACGGAAGGTATGCAACTTTATCAATGGGCTTATTATATATTAATGGTGTCTTTACTTGGCCAGTTCATCTTAATGTTCAATATTTCAAACTTTAGCAAGCATATATTGATTAATATTTTGAATTGTGGCAACAAGTGATGTATTTATTGTCATTGCACCATGGGGAAATGAAGACAATCCGACCTAGTATCTGACAGATGCATGCAAATAAAACATAATTTGGTACGACCATATCAAGATGAAGATGGAAATGGAGGTATTTTCAACACCAAAGTTTGAATTAATGATTGCAGATGGAGGTACCATTAATTGTTTAGGGAAGTTCCATAGTATTAATCTCAATATAAAGGATTATATATTGGATAGTCCCATGATTTCAATCCAAATTGGTGGTGTTGATGTTGGATTAGGTTTCCAATGGTTACAATCATTGGGAACAATAGCCCTTCATTTTCAAGATCTTATCATGAGATTTTACTTAGAAGGAAAGGAAATTGATCTTAGAGGTATCCAAGGGAAACCCTCTAAGGTATTAAGCTCTAATAGCATGACAAAATTACTCAAAAAGGGACACCATGGTGTAATTACACAATTGTGCTCACTAGATGTTCATATATCTATATCCACCATGCTAGTGGATCTCCAAATAGTTATCAATAATCATTCCAAGGTATTTGGAGAGATGCCTAAGGGTCTTCCATCTGCTTGAGATCATGACCATGCCATTCATTTGCAACCAAGAAGTGTACCACCTAACATTAGGCCTTACAAGTATTCATATGCACAAAAGAGTGATATTGAGTGTATGATCCAAGAAATGTTAGAGATCAAAATCATTCAACCTATCCAAAGTTCTTTCTCTTCATCAGTAGTGATGGTTACAAAAAAGGATGGTTCATGGCGTATGTGTCCTGTTATCCCCGCTATCTAGGGATAACTAGGAGATCATGTCTCGAGGCCCACATGATCCCAGACATGGAGTATGAGAGCGGATCGACTTGAGCATGGCCCTTGAGGGCCCATATTTTCTTCTTCTCGGCCACACTTGTCCTGCCAACAGTACTAGCCTCCATCACTACCGGCCTGGGCTTACATCAGAAAGGGCTCTTGCTCCATGAGGTAATTGGTCCGAGGTATCATGGTATGTGTCATATTTGATCATTATAACCTTCTTATATATGCATTAGGTTCCTTTCATTTCGGATGACTGCTTGGATCTTACACTAATCCACTTGACCATTGTTGGGGTGATTAATGGGGTAGCTTAGCAAGTTGGTATTCATGGGTTTTGGTTAGCCACCAAGGGGGGTTTGCAGAGCCATCGTCCGCTCCCACCATATTATCACTTTTACATCTTAAAAACCCGCTCATCCATCCCATTCCCCTGGTCTGGCCATTAGAATGACCTTCCAGGGTACATCTTGTCTTGTGGGAAGAAGGGGCTAAAGGCCCAAGGGGTAAAAGCAGCTGGTAAATGATAAAATCCATAGGAAAATGAAAACCTAGAGATGCTTCACCCAGGGGATCCCCGAGAAGGCAATAAAAAGCCTCTCTATAAGAAACTAAGGGACCCTAAGAAAAAATGAAATAAATAAATGCAAGAGCTAACCAA
>ML777751.1:165172-196417 GCA_009831015.1 Picea engelmannii | reverse complement strand
AAAAAGAAGACTTTATGGGTCAAAACCAAAACTTAAGTTTTGCAGCTAAAAGGACTCAACAAGTAATTGAGGAAACTATCAATAGCCATGCTATCCACCGTAAAACCCGACCAAAATGACGGTGCTATTTTGGGAGTTAACAGGAGTGATATTAGTCATTGGCTTTGTTTAGCAATCATTGACTTCATCAATAATTGCATTTGATCATTTGCTCATATATATTTGAAGATAGTCATTAAATTGTGAAGTACTAACCCACTGCAAGCACATTTCTAGCGTTATTTGTCTTGTCTAGCAAACAGGTGCCATCCAATGGAAGACATTCTTCTTGACTATCTCATCTTTGGCAGTAATCTGTAAAGGGAACCTATCACTTTGATCCATTATACCTTTGCCCCTTTAGAAAACCAGATTACATAGGGACGTCTCCCTTGGACTAGCCCTCCTAAATAGAAAGAGCCCCCCATCGAGGTGACAGTGGGTGGGGAAGCTCATGTTACGCCGGTTTTAAGCCTTGACTCAAGCTGCCCAAACCCTTCCTACAAACCGTGCGATAACATTTTGGCGTCGTTGTTGGGGAACACTAAGTCTACCTTCCTCAACGACATATCTTTGGTAAGCCTTGCCTCAAAGACCTTTTCTTGTAAGCTTACCTGGTGACTCCACTAGCCTTTCCCCCTATTTCTTGGGTAGTTTCAAGGAAACTATCTGGCGACTCCACAAACCAGAAGGAGGTACAATAACCCTCCCACAAATTTCAGAAGGAAGCCTCCTGCTAATTCACCTGTTGTCAAGTCACTTTTTGGAAAGAGACTTCCTTTAAACATGTCAAGCTGCCCAAACCCTTCCTACAAACCGTGCAATAACATGTCCAAATTATAGACAACTCAACAAAATGACCATCAAAGATAAATTATGTATTCATGTCATTGATTAATTATTATATGAATTGCATGGAGCAATTTTCTTTACTAAGTTGGATATTTGTTCGGGATATCATCAAATCAGAATGAGGTAGGAAGACATTCCCAAAATAGCCTTTAGAACACATGAAAGGCATTATGTGTTTTTGCTTATTCCATTTGGACTTACTAATGCACCTTCAACATTTCAAATCTTAATGAATACTATTTTCAAACCCTTCCTTAGAAAATTTTTGTTATTATTATTTTATGACATACTAATCTACACCAAATCTTGGGAGGAGTATGTACAACATGTTGACAAATTATTACAACTATTGGAATATTTGGGTCATATTATCTCATGAAGGTGTAAAAGTGGACCCTAAACAAATTAAAACTTTGAGGGAATGACCAATTCCCAAGACCTTGAAGAAACTTAGAGGCTTCTTAGGATCGGTAGGATATTAGTGCAAGTTTGCAAGAACTATGGTCAAACAGAAACTCCTCGAACAACATTATTAAAGAAGGAAGAATTTTCTTGGACTCGAGAAGCAACCAAATATTTTGAAAACATTAAGGAGGCTTTGTGTACAACTCCTGTCCTAGCCACACCTGACTTCTCAAACACATTTATTATGGAGTGTGATGTCTCAGGCCATGGCATTGGTGAATTTTTAATGCAAGAAGGAATACACCTTGCCTTTGAAATGATCCAACTTAAAGGAAAAAACTTACTCAAACCAATTTATGAAAAATAAATGTTAGCCATACTACTTGCAATTAATAAATGGTTCCCTTACCTAATAGGAATACAGTTCAAAATAAAAATTGATCATGATAGTTTGAAGTACTTCTTGGAGCAACAAATAGCTTCAGAAGAGAAATAAAAATGGGTTACAAATATGTGAGGTTATAACTTTGAAATTATCTACAAAAAAGGAAAACATAATATTGTGGTAGATGCACTTTCAAGGAAAGAACAAGAAATAGAGGGTTCACTATTGGCTATTTCTATTTTGAAATCTAATTGGGTGGAAGAAGCAAGGATAGAATGGAAGCAAGATCAAGAGGTATGCAAGATCATTCAACAACTACAAGAGGACCCCAATGCATTAGATAAATTTGTATGGAAGAATTATTTGCTATGGTATCATGATCACCTATATTTATGTAAAAATATTGAACTCAAATAGAAGGTATTTCTGGATTTGCACACTTATCCTATAGGAGTATGTTAAGGTTTCTTGAAAATTTACCACATGATCAAGAAGAATTTGTTTGAGAAGGTATTAAGACTAATGTTCAAAATTTTGTGTCTGAATGTGTGGTCTTGAAATATAATAAGGGAGAGACTATCAATACACTAGGTATCCTACAACAATTAGCTCTACCAAGTCAACATTGGGAAGAAGTTTCAGTGAATTTTATTATAGGTTTACCCAAATCTGAAGGAAAGATTGTCATCATGGTATTATTGGATCAACTGAAAAATTATGCCCGTGTTTGCACTCTTTATCATGGTATTATTGGATCAACTGAAAAAGTATGCCCATGTTTGTGCTCTTTATCATCCTTTTAAAGAAAGTAAAGTAACTACAACATTCATGGAAACAGTTCAAAATCTACATGGAGTCCCTATGATTATTGTAAGTGACAGAGATCCAATTTTCACTAGAAATTTTTGGATTGAATTATTTTCTTGTTTGGGTACTCAATTGGCTCATAACTCATCTTACCAACCTCAATCCGATGGGGAAACTAAGATTGTGAATAAATGTCTATAAGCATATCTTTGTTGCTTTGAATCTAATAAAATACATAATGGGGCAAGTGGTTTCCCTTGTTAGAATGGTGGTACAAAACATCCTTCCCTAGATCATCAAACATGTCCCTATTTATAGCACTTTATGGATATCATCCTTCATCCATTACATTTACCTTGAAAGGGACTGCAAAGGTTCAAGAAGTGGAGGACCATATAGGGCACCAACAAGAGGTTCTCAAACTATTGAAGGACAACTCATTTATGGCACAAAATAGGATGAAACAACAAGCATATAAACATCACACTGAAAGGGAAATTGAAGTGGGGGATTGGGTATTTTTAGGCTACAACCATATAAAAAGACGTCCCTCGAGCAATAAAAGAAGGACAATAAATTAACACCCAAATATTATGGCCCCTATAAGGTGTTGCAAAGGACTGGAAGTATTGATTACAAATTGGAGTTTCCTCCATCTTCACTTGTACATCCAATCTTCCATGTTTCTTGCCTAAAGAAGGTATTAGGTGAAAAGATCCCATTCCAAACTATTTTACCAAAGATTAATGAAAAAGGGAAAATCACACTAGAACTAGAAACAATCCTTGAAACAAGGATTAAGCATCTACGAAATTGAGAAATTGTTGAGTACTTCATCTAATGGAAGAACCTACTTGTGGAAGAGACGGCATGGGAAGATGAGTTCTTCATGAAAAAACACCTGCAATTAGTCAAGTGTTTAGGATAACGTTTGTTTGAGAGAGAGGGGTATGTTAATACCTGGAAAAAGGCTCATGTTAAGTATAAAACCCCTTACTAAGCCATATATATTGAATTATTACATTTATAGTGTTATATTAGTAGGTCGGCTAGAACCCTTCATTGTACCCTTTCATTATAATTGTACCCTTTGTCTCATATTAAGAAGATAGTAACAAAATACACTACTATTAAGGATATGGTAATAAAATACACTAATATTAAGGAGATAGTAATAAGATACATCAACAAAGGTATACATATAGAAGGACAAGCAAATGTACCATAAGTTGGAAACCAAAGGATAGGACACTCTTAAAAGAAATTTTTAATAAACATCCAAAACTTTGGTGCAATTTACAATTTAGTCCAACTCATAACAATTAACTTGGCATTTTAAAATTTACCACTTAACCCAAATATGTATACTATTCCATTTCTCTTCCAATAACCTATAAATTATCCTTCATTATCTATTTGATTTGTTATATATTAATTGATGACACAATGAACAAGGAGATAGTTCTATGTAGAATGAGAGACTTATGGTTATGACATTAATTTAATATAACACATTCAATATGCATTATGCATTCACTCAATACTCATCATAAAGTCCAAAAAATTCATATAAACTCCATATAGATTTAAAAAAAATAAGTTCATGTATATAACAAATAAGTATAAAGTCTATATAGATTTAAAAAATAATTTCATGTATATAACAATCATATCTAGTACAAATCAAAGCTAAAAAGAAAACAAATGACATCAACATGGGGTTAGGAAAACACTATAAATCTAATTCATGTTGGACCACTAGCCCCATTACCACCACCACCGCTATGGTCACATGCACTAGGCCTCCCATTACCCTCATGAACATCACCACTACCACTATCACCTGCACTAGGCCCCCTGTCACTCATAGAAGTGTCAACCCCATATATCTAAAAAAATAGTGTCCAATGCATTATACTATGATTAAAATATAAAATCAAGTTAGATAAATTTGAGTACAAAATTTATGAGCTGACAATATTTTAAAATTTTAACTAGATGGATCAAGTTACTTGGGCCAATTAGATATTAAATTGTGTATATCATATTTGAGTCTGGTAGATGGCATCTGGATTTGTGCGAAAAATCCTGATATTGTTAATGGACCTTCATCAAGATGAAAATTTGTTGCATCCCACTTATTTACCCACATGTATGTGATATAGACAACCCCCTATAGTTGGACCTTTTTGTGATGATATGTAAACACTCAAATTAATAATTATATGAAATAATCATTGTTTAAAAAATGGATGGATAACTTGGATTATGTTTAATCGATTCATAAATTGTACCTCATCCACTGGGTGTTGAAATTGAGTAGTTATCTTCGTAGGGGGATATGTGGAGATTCAAGATTGGGTACAAGCTCATGCTCAGGCATGGGTGGAGGACCATTGGAAACACCCTTTCATTTACCCTATTCAATATGAATGTGGAACATGTGAAGAAATTAAGGATGAAATAACCAATTCTAAATATATGTAAGCACATACTTGCAATTTATATCAATTGAAAATTCTAGAATTCAATCATATACTGAGCAGGTCTACTCCATCTATTTTGTGTGGATGAGAAATTGGTTGTTCACTAGAGTAAAGAACATCTTGTAATTCAATTTTTTTCATGTAATAAAAACAAAATAAGATTACTTAATGTGTTGATTCTGTTGGGGAATAAAATGGAACACTATATGTAACAAAGAACACAATATTGCAAATAATTGAAGAGGGGAAAAAAATCTCGAAGAACAGAGGTGGCATCTATAGACACTATTACAACACTTAAGCACATCATATGTGATCAGAACATCACAGTGCATATTGCACATATTGATCTGCATGATCAGTTGTGAAATATCAATTCACATTCAACATATTAATAATAACCCAGGGGGTCTTATTTTATAGCCTCAATATCTAATTGACTCCCGCAAAATCCATAAGATATTGTCCACATATAACCATCAGTGGTTAGATTTGACCCCACAAAATTCACTCTGTCAATTCAACTCGATGGGATTCAACTTGACTAACTTTCCATCCAACTCATAGTCGATTTAAAGGCTAGTCAACCCACCACCCAATTATGTTCGATTGTTGGTTGAATGTCCAATCGACAAGCACATCGACTACTTGACCGACTGGTGTAGTGTGTTGGTCAATTGTTCAACTGACTGTATCCAAATGTAGTTTGACCTCTCAACTGACTGAACTCAGGAGATGTGTGATGAACCATCAATGATCGATGTGCCAACACCCCCCCATCAACACACAACTTTGGAGATTCAGGAGGTGAAACTACATCACTAGAACACCACCCCATAACTCCAGCTTCTTGAAGCCCAAGAGAAGTGCAAATATTGAAAAATTTGGCTTCAAATAAAGGTTTGGTGAAGATATCAACAACTTGATCTTCAGTGCGACAATATTCAAGAGAAACAACATGGTCATGAACTAATTGTCATAAGTTGTGAGCATGGAGATAAACATGCTTCATCTTACTATGAGAAACAGGGTTGTCAACAACATGTATGGCACTTTGGTTATCACAATATATTGTAGTCGAGGTATGAATAGGAAATCCAAGCTCTCCCAAAAGTTGGTGAATCCAAACTGCTTTAGTACCGGCTTGAACAACGCCAAGATAGTCTACCTCTGTAGTTGAAAAAGAGACTACCTTCTATTTCTTGCACGACCAAACCAAAGGTCCAGTGCTATAGTGAAACAAATACTAATAAGTGGACTTCTTATCATCACCTTTGCCAACCTAGTCGGAGTCGGTGTAGCTAACTAGGGAATCTGAAGTACAATAATATTTGATACCAAAATGAGTGGTACCCTTCAGATATCGAACAATGTGTTTGACTTCTTTCTAGTGGCTTTCTCTAAGATCATGCATGAACCAAGAAACCACACTAACAACAAAGGAGATATCAGGTTGACTATGAGTAAGGTAAATAAGACTTTCAACCAATTGTCGATAAAGTGTAGCATTGACAATGGGTGTTTGACAGGTTTTAGTAAGCTTCACTCCAGACTGAAAGGGCACAAGGCTTGCAATCAACAATATTAAATTGTGTCAACAAATCCATTACATATTTAGACTGAGAAATGAAAAAACCATCACATAGTCATAATAGTTGAAGACCCAAAAAATAATGCAAAGTGTCGAGATTTGTCATATCAAAAGAGTCAGCAAGTTGTTTCTTCAATCTAAAGATGGGATCATTGTTATTGTCAGTAATGATCAAGTCATCGACATATACAACAACAATTTGACTGTCTCCATTAGAGTGGAGAACATATAGGCTTTGATCAGATTCACGCCATTTGAAACCAAGTCAAAGAAATAAATTGTATATCTTAGCATACCAGGCCCAAGGAGCCTACTTCAAACCATAAAGCGACTTCTTGAATTGACATACCAAATTGGAATCAGTCACAAAAATAGGTGGTTAGTCCATGTAAATTTATTCATATAAGTCGTCGTGAAGGAAAGAAATTTTCACATACATCTAATGGATCTACCATCCAAATTGAACAACGAGGAAAGAATCAGTCAAACAAAGTTCATCTTTGTAATAGAGGAAAAGGTTTCAGTGTAGTCGATGCCTTCTTGTTGAGAAAAACCCTTAGCAATGAGGCGTGCTTTAATTTGTTCAACAACACCTTCAGTGGTAAATTTGGTCTTGTAGAACCATCAACACTTCATAATGTTCTTTCCAAGTGGTCGTGGAACCAAGTCCCAAGTGTGATTCTTCGATAAAGAATCAATTTCAGTATTCACTGCTTGTTCCCATTCAGGTCAGCCTTTGGTGTCTGAGTAGGTAACAAGGTCAGATATGTCAAGGACACGAGTCATCAAAGAAACGATGGTATGTTTCTTCTGAGTTCGAGTCTATCATCCATAAGAGGCATCTCTGACATCATCTTCAGTGTCTTGAAGTGTCTTGGTATCCCATCAGGGTATACAAGAAACAACTGAACCACAGTTCACAATAGCAGGTTGATCAGAAGTTGGAGGGTCTTTAGTCGATGGTCCAATAAAAACAAAAGAAATTAGACTAGTCGACTTAGAGGTCAATGGTTGATTCGAAATAGGCAGAAGGTTCAATGGACTAGTTGAAGGATTGAAGAGTGGAGTAGAAGAACCAATGTCTAAGAAAACATAAAAAGGAGCATCCTATAGCAATCCAGAGGAGGCATTCAACAACTTAACTCTAGAATACTTCTCATCAAAATGAACATTATTATGGATAATGATATGTCGTCAAACAATATCAAACAAGAGATAGGCCTCAATTTTTCAGAGTATCCCATCATGATGCAAGCATGAATTGTTGCATCCAACTTCTTTCAACAATCATCAGGAATGTGGGCCCAGAAAACACATCCAAATACACAGAGGTGGCCAACAAAAGGTTTATTTCCATACCATTGTTTGAATGGAGTCATTGAAGGAATGACTCGAGTCAAGATGCGGTTGAGAAGATAATTGGCAAAATACACTGCTTTAGCAAAGAAGAGAGGAGGCAGGTCTTTAGCCTACATAAGACATCTAGCCATTTCAACTAACATCCAATTCTTATGTTCTGCAACTCCATTCTTCTGAGGTGTTTGAGGAATCGACCGAATCTAGTCCATACCAAATCGAAGTAGGTATTATTCAAAAGGTTGATTGACATACTCACCACCATTTTTTGATCTCAAGCACTTGATAGTGACCACATTTCTTTTAAGAAAAGGTCCAGAATTATTTGAACTTCTCAAAGGCAAGATTTTTATTCTTTAGGAAAAAGACCCATGTGAAATGAGAGAAATCATCAATGAAAGTTAAAATGTACCTTGCATCTGTCAGTGAAGGTAAGTCGATAGAACACACATCACTATGAACCAGTTCCAGTAGGTTTTGCACTTGCCAAGCTTGCTTAGAGTCAAAAGGTTCTTGATTATGCTTCCCAAGTACGCAACCATTACATACACATTCAATGGGAAACACCCTCAGAAAACCAATAACCATGTTCTGAGTTGAAAATTCCTACAAACTTTGAAAATTCAAATGTACGAGTTGTTCATGCCAAATTCAACTTCTCTGATCAGTGTAAGCAATAAGTGTAGTTAGTTCATATTTAGGTCGATTCAAGTCACGGAACTTGTATAATTTGTCCATGTTAGAATATAATGTATGTTCTCGTTTAACCATAGACAATATCACTATTGTCACCCAACCATAGCCGAAGCCACCCCCGAGCACCTTAACCTTGACAGAGAATCATTCCAGAAGAAAACCCTTGACTAGATAGCCAAAAAAAATAGAACACCTCTCTCCAAGGATAGCACACCAAGCAATAATAACAAAACTAATCAGAAAGTCCAAACCTAGATAATACCAAGACTATAGACTGGCGGCAACAGCTTCTCTAGAACTTGTGCACAAAATTGCCCAACTGCAGTACGCACAAGTGTGCTACTGCAATTATGAGAATGCCTACCAGAATGAAGATTGGCCTCTTGTATTTATACTAAAACTGGAAAACTTCCTGGGCCGACTTCTCATTCTGGGTGCCTATTTACTTAGTATATAATATTTCCTTTAGTTGACTTCTTCTCTTTGAGGCTAATAACCTAATACAAATTATCCTCTTGAGCCGACTTGTCTTCTAGGGTTATTAGCCAACTAATTAGGGTTTCTTCTTGCTTTCCGAAATATTCTATTCTCGTTAGGTTTACACGTGGAGGTAAATACCTCCCGTAGCTACCATAATATCAACACTCCCTCTTATCTAGGGAGGTATTTGAAGGTAATGGTCTTGAGCACAAACATACCATTCACCCGGTAACATCAACATAGTCGTATAGACTATCTCATGACTAGATCATGAGTACCATCATTACTATCAGTTTCATCAGCTGCATCATCTCTCGAAACCATACTCAATCTGAGTAATCATACATGATGTTGGATAAGTCACTCACTCCACAGACTGACACAAGAGCCTTTCTTCTAATCCAAACATATGTCCTAGAAGAATAAATGTCCTGAATTATTTTTTGTCTGGGAATTCTCTATCCATCTAGCTGATAATCATTTCCAACACTACTGATAGTCTTCAAGGAAATCAAAACAATTTCATTCAATAGAACACAACTTTGTCTGTCCATAGTAGTACACAACTACAATCTAGTGGTACATTGCCACACCAAGTAGCACACAGATACTTGATCAGTGACATATAGTCACAATCAGTGGAACACATCCACTACAGTAGTATACATCTACTGTCCGGAGACATACAGTATCCATAACAATCATATCATCAAACCTGCATAGAAAAAAATTCTTATGATATATAAACTGAATCATCTGGGCCATTCTTCCACTCACATCTGTGAGATCTGGAAGAGCATCTGCCCTAAGAAAGTAAAACATCAACGATGAGCTATTTGGACTATTCTTCTCAAGCAAGGAAGAATAATTGTCCTGATTTCTGATCCTATACCATTCACCTATCTGGGCCATTCCTCCAGCACTAAACAAAGTGAAACGTGGAGAGAATGAGTTTTCCCTAGGGAATGTCTGTCCTTGATTGTTGAACCTAGACCATTCACCTATTTGAGCCATTCCTCCGACACTAAACAAAGTGTAACCTGGAGAGAATGAATCTTCCCTAGGGAATGACTGTCCGGACCATTTCCTAAGAAAATGACTATCCTGCACCAACCTCCAAAATGGACCATTCTTCAAAACTACTCACAACTGTGAGATTCAAATGAATGATTGTCCGGTGAGGCGGACTAGTCTTCTTGAACACTACTAAGAGTGTTCGTCAAGAAGAGATATTTTCCTAGACCATTCCCTATGTTAACCACAAGGGGAATCGTTGCCTATGGTACATCATAAATTAATCGAACCATTTTCATTACGAAAATGAACATTCGATCTGGACCATTTTCCGAACTAGAAAATGCTTGTTCGTCAGAAATATTGAACCACTTTCCGAACTGGAAAGGAACTTCTCATCCTGGACCATATTTTGAACTTGAAAAATGATTGTCCATAAATCAATAACACATCAGTGCTCCTCCCAACCTAGGATTCATCTCTTCCTTTTTCAATAAGGAAGTCATCTCCACGAGCTCCAACATGAGTACACAAACTCTTTCATCTTGGACAGAGGCTTCACCAAAATGTCTACTTATTTGTTCATCTGTGGAGATATATATTGGAGAACCACTTTCTCTTTTCTGGACTTCATCACAGAGAGTGTAATGCTTGATCTCAATGTACTTCGGTATTTCTAGAACATCGGTATTCTCTTGAAGGCTTCATATAGCTCTGATCAATATAGTATATCATTGTTGGATTCATATTTTGTTTCCTACTAGCTCATAACATTGTGGCAAGGGTCAAACTGGAACATATCCAAGTGGTACTTCTTTTTCCACCATGAGAGTTTGTCATGGATTAGCAATCCATCATCCTGAGCTTCTGAGTAACCATTCTGATACAATATCTTTATTATAGAAAGTTTTTCACCACGCTTATGTTGTGCATTGGAGGTTCTCCACCAAGTTGTCCCTTCCATATGCATACAAAGGTTTCTTCCTGGTATACCTCAAAACCTTGAGGTTGTTATACATACATTCTTTGTTTAATTATTCTAGAGAATAGACTTTGCATTCATCTGATGTAAACTCCAACCCATGGATATTGCGGATGATATAATGGCTCCTGTAGAGGTATGTTTGGTTTACTGGAACAAGAAATCATTATAGTCTTCTCCTCCGTCTCGAAGAACCTCTAGTTCTGGATCTCGCAATCCTTTCATTCATAAGTCTTCCACACATTGTTCTTCATCACAAATTTCAGTTCTTCTGTTTGAATGCTTTTAGTGAGTTCATACCAGGTTGGTAGTCTTGTGATTCTCGATACAATGACTGGTTGTTCTGGATTTTCCTTCTCTCTTGGAATCTTCATGTTCTTCCTCATGTTTTTATTTAGCTCTTAGGTTCATGGATTTTTCCATAGATTCCATTTCCTAAATATTCGAACTTATTTCTTTCATCATAGGATCATGGATGTGGATGGACAACCAGGGATACTTTAAGGCTTCTTTTCGAAGAAGACTTCTTCTAAAGTCAAACTGAACACGTGTTTCTCTTCATGGTTGCTACTATTGATGGGAACATGGATAGATACTTCATCATCTTCAGTGGATCATATTATTTAGGATTAGCTCCCTCTTAATCCTTGCTTCATGCATGAGTGCATGCTCATCTTTTGGAATTTTGTAATCAGCTCCCTCCAACTAAGAGAGCCCATGCTTATGTCTGCATCCTTATTGCCTTCTGCAAAGTGTCACAAGTATTTTTCTAATTTCCTCTTGATTGTTGACTTCTTTTTGTCTTTTACTTCTTCTAGGTTTCTTCAAGATTGATTCTGATTTCGACTTATATTGCAGCTATTACTTATGCAATAACTTCCACATGAATTGTTACCAGGGTTTGTTTATGTACTTCATCCTTTCATGTGTATTTCCTGACTTGTAGTCATTGTGATAGCAATCCTTATCTCGTTGTTCTTTCATAGGTATAGTTTCTCTTTGAACATATTATTTTCTAGGAAATAGATATGCAAAACATGGTGTGTACAAGAACTATAAAGAGTATTGTTACCTTGTCTTAGAAGAAGAAGTTTGCTTTGTCCTTCTTGGCTTTCTTTGAGGGTTCCCTTTCTTTGGCAACCGATGCTTCATGTGTTTCCTTCCTTTTCTTTAACTCAGGACAATGATTCTTGTAGTGACCATACTTTTGACAATTGAAGCATTGTATTCTTGACATATCTTTCTCTTGATTTGTTTTCTTCCTGGAGCCAAACTTCTTTTTATTCTTGAAATAATTGAACCTTGTTGTGAAAGCTTGATCATCGTACTTATTTTGGGGTTTCTCTTTTGCACTGATTCTTGATTCTTCTTGTGCACATCAAGTCCAAAGTTCTTCAAATGTAGGATACTCCTTCCTTGTGTTCATGCTTGCGACAAATGCATCCCATGTCTTGGGAAGACCATTGAGTACTATGTTTACCAATTCCTTTTCTGAAATGATCTCTTCAATAGCTTGTAGTTGATCTCTTATCTGAGAGATTCTCACAAAGTATGATGTTATGTTGTCATCATCATTCATCATGGAGCTCATTCTTCAGACTCATTACTTGTCCAATGTTTTTGACTGAGAAGAGGTTTGTTAGGGCATCATACATCTTCTTAAATGAGTCGATATAGGAGATGTAGGGTATCAAGTGGTCTTTTATAGAGTCCACTATGATACTCATGACATTGATGTCACTGTCTCTGAACTTCTCCATAACTGCAACATTTTGCAGTTCCTTCTCTTTTCCTTCTTCAAACTCTGGTTCCACGATCTTTCCTTTCACGATATCCAACACTTTATTCTTGGAAAGGATGAGGTCAATCCTTGTCTTCCACACTCTAAAGTTAGAAGCCCCATCTAACTTGTTTTCTGACTTCATAGAGTAAGTCACGGTTTATTTGACTTGGTCAACCCTAGATTTGACCAAAAACTCAAACTTGACGTCTTGGATTGCTAAGAGTACAAGGAGATGCGCTAGGATAGGGTGCACTAGTCTTTCTGGAAATTAGGTCAATCCCTTCACTTAAGGTACCTCAACAATAGGATTAGGGTTTCTACAACTGCACCTGCTAGTAACCCTAGCAGCAGTTCTTTAGTAACTTCTCCTGCTAGAAACCCTAGTGGCAGTTCTTCAACGAGCTTAGTATCCTTATGGCTATGCTCTCTCCAGTGGTTAGATTGAATGAAGGAGGTGTGGGCCCATAACCTGTTAGAATATAATGGATGTGCTCGTTTAACCATAGACAATATCATTATTGTCACCCAACCATAGGTCGAAGCCACCCCCAAGCACCTTAACCTTGACAGAGAATCATTCTGGAAGCAAAACCTAGGCTAGATAGCTAAACACGATAGCACACCTCTCTCCAAGGATAGCGCACCAAGCAAGAATAACAAAACTGATCAAAAAGTCCAAACCCAGAGAAGATCGAGACTATAGACTGGAAGCAATAGCTTCTCCATAACTTGCGCACAAAACTACCCAACTATAGTGCGCACAAGTGTGCTACTACAGTCCTGAGAATGCCTGCTAGAATGAAGAATGGCCTCCTGTATTTATACTAAAACTGGCAAACTGCCTGGGTTGAATTCTCATTCTAGGTGCCTATTTATTTAGTATATAATATTTCCTTTAGTCGACCTCTTCTCTTGGAGGCTAATAACCTAATACAAATTTTCATCTTGAATCGACTTGTCTTCTAGGGTTATTAGCCAACTAATTAGGGTTTCTTCTTGCTTCTCAGAATATTCTATTCTCGTCAGGTTTACACGTGGAGGTAAATACCTCTCACAGCTACCATAATATCAACAGTCCATAGGTTCCAGAATCCTGCCAGTGACAATTGACTTCCCTTTCTTCAAATCCTGAACATAAAACCAATCTAGCAAAAATTCCACAATCATATCGGTATGAGTACACTGAGCAACAAACAATAGATTGGAACTAAGGTTTGGTACATGATAGATGTCGATAATTTTACCATGTCGACAAGCTACATCACCCTTAGCAACAATATCCAAAGAAAAATCAAAAGCAACATAGATTATGCTCTCCTCACCTTTATTCAGTCTTGTGAATAAAGTGGCATCTTTCGCCATATGATGAGTGCACCCAAAGTCGAAAACCCATTCATTTTGCACAGTATGAGACATCAAGGCCTGAGAAGTTTCGACTTGGAAGGTGAAATTATCAATGAGTTGACAAACAGTCGACACGTCTCATTGAAGTCTCTTAACCTTCTCCTCTAGATAGTCATGCTTCTTGAAGTATTTCTTCTTGACATGTCCAGTCTTTCCATAGTATCAGCATGTCTTCTTCTTTTGACTTCATTATGGTTTTCTCTGGGGTCCCTGATCATTATATGTAGGTTTCTATGTAGAGGCATCAATATGCACTTTATTCCTAGAATCCATCTGTCCCTTACCCTTGAGCAAGTGGGCTTGGTGTTTACCACCAAGATTTCCCTCTTCAAGCAATCTATGTTGATCAATAATCAAAACTTCACAGAAAAACTTCAAATGAGTAGTCTTACCATCTTTCTTGTGTGTGTGCCAGTTGGTGCAGAAGGTTGATACATACATGTCAAATGGTGTTCTCAAATTTATTAGTACTAGCTCAATGAATTGTTCATCCTTTTTCTTCTAGTTCTCTCCACATTCACTCAACTTCAACTAGAGTTCCTTAACACATGCCAAATATTCCTCCATTCTCTCAAAGGAACTAGGGTTGAGAGAGATCAAATCTTTCTCTAACTGCACGACGTGGCTCTCGTCAAATTGGTCAAACAAGGTCTTCAACTTCTTCCACACAAGATGTAGACATTCAAGTCCACTGAGAAGAAATCAGATTTATTGCAAGATGTAGGTTTTGATGACCCCTACATCCTCATCCTTCTTTCCATCAATAAAAAATTTTGTCGAAGCATCTGTTGGATCTGGAATCACAACCTTGGTATGCTGCCATGGTGCCTTACTATTCCATAGTGTTTCCATATCTAGAGCCCATACTGTATAAATTGATCCGTTCATAACAATAGGATCGATATTTGAAACCATCTTCGATAGGCATAATGGTATGTTTCAATAAGTTCCAATCAGCGAACCACCGACCCAGAGTCAATCACACAACGAATCTGACTCAACAATGTTTGCAGATAACATGTCGAGGTTTAGACCATCGGCTTTGATGCCATGTTGGGGAATAAAATGGAACACAATATGAAACAAAGAACACAGTACTGCAAACAATCAAATACGGGAAAAATTTATTGAAGAACAGAGGTGGAATCTATAGACACCGTTATAACATGTTGAGCACTCAACACACCCTAAAAGCCTTATGACATTTTATCACTTTTTGGGTACCACGTGTTTTCTTCACTGTCTGAATCGATTTCACTTTGGGAAATGATTTATATTTATGTTGTTTTCATGACTCTTATCATCAATTCAGGTTTGCTTGAACTTGTTAAACTCGTGTCTAAAAGAACTTAACACTCGAATTGAGAATCAACAACTAACACTGCACCTAACACGCTCAGGCTCGGCATCGAAAAAAATTCAAGCAAGTAAAGGAACCACACCATTACAAAAGTCGTCGAGCGTCGATCCCCGATTGACGTCAGCAGAAGGTGGGGTTGATTTGCGTAATTTATTCGCACAAAGTTTCAAGAGATAGCTAATCCCCTTCGGCATCGAAAAAAGGCGGGAAGGATAGACATTGATAAAGGATGTAAAGAAATCAGTGATAGTCAATGACCGATGCACTTTATCGGGGTCGGGGAAATCCAGAAAAGTTAAAACAATTGTTTTGTCTGCAACAAGGACATTGTTGATCGCCTATCCCCGATGCATTTTCGGCATCAGGACGTTTTCAAGAGAGTTGATCCGATTGCACTGGGTAGGTTGATCGTCGATTGTTGATCCTTGATACTTTTTCGGCGTCGGCAAGATAGGATTGGGTTTTAGAATGTATAGCTTAAATAAAGTCTTGATTCTGATTAACACGAGCAAATGAAGTAATCGGTCTCGAATGCCACGTGTCTTTACCACGTAAGGGGGTTGTACGGCCTAGTTTCGTCCCGAGTCATTTTTAGGTTCTCTGGGTCCCAGTCACGCCTCCTAGTCAGCTTTGCCACGTCAGCTCCGTACAACAAGACTGATCAGCGTCAGAAATTTTACAAGGAGATATCAACGAAAACGTTTGAAGCACAATCCTGACCCCGGGTCCACCAACAAAACTAGAGATTGTATTAGTTATGGTTTTCTCTTATGTAAATATAATGGAAGGAGTATGGGCATGAGCCCACTCATAACGAACTAAAAAAAACATTCAATAATAACTATGCCAATTTGGTGAAGGAAATAAAATCCATGACCCTTAAGGTAATTTATAATCAATTTTATTATAAATATGAGAATTTATTACTTCTAATAAATATTTTAATATTTTATACTGGTTATTATTAATTGCAAGTATGTTAATTGTACTTGTGTTATGCTCTTGCAATAACCTTAAAAAAAAAATCGACGTTCATTCTTTGAAGAATGACAATGATGACTTTTGATCAAAATCTTTGTCGTCCAATAATAATTTATTTGAGTTGTGTCTTGTAATTAAGTTCCACATTTCTTGTGGACAGTAAATTCACTTATTTACATAGAGAACACATTTTATTATGTATTTAAGATTCACATTTTCTATAAAATGATAATAAACCACTGAATACATGGAGAAAAATTACTTATCTATATTTATATATAAATATAGATGAATTTTCTCTTATATATTGTGTATTAAAATATATTGATCACAAGTTTCACATGTGAACCGAAAAATTAAAAACATGGAATGTGGGTCATGGTACATGGAGTGAGGTTGTTTGACCCAAAGGTGTACGAAGGGGACGAAACATAGATCGAGGCCCTCGCAAACCATCATTACCTCTAGTTTCAATTAACGGGTGACAATGTTTTGAGGTTCAATCAAGTTGTATGGCCGTGACCACTAAGTTCAATCATGGTGCAAGTGCCAAAAAAATGGTGTGAAAAGTGGGTGTATTTATTTTCTATTGGCCATATGTACACTTCTTTTCTATTGGTTGGACTTAAATGCATTAGAAGTTCCTTTTCGTTGGACTTAAATGATTTAATGTGTAAAAGTATGGAGAGGAGAGATGTCCATTAGGTTGTAGTTTAGATATGGGAGATGTCCATTAGTTTATAGTTTTATAATTTTTAAGTCTTGTAGTTTTGTGTCTTTTCCTCAATTTGGATAGGAGAGATTTTTTATTTTTTGGGGTAGGATGCTGAATTTCAACTTTGTTATAATATGTTTGTAGATTTTTGTAAAAGGTATTAGTAAGGTGATGTTCAATGTGATTTTATTTTAATGGTATTATGTAAAAGGAATATTGGAAATATGATTTTAGTAAAACATGTGTAGGTGGATGAAGATGACCTAAATGTGGTAATTTGGCAATGTTCTATAGGAATTTTTCTATGGATCTCACATTTTGGATTGTTAGATATTGTGGTCATATGGAAGAGATATTAGTATGTTATGATGAATCTGTCTCATTCTTTGTGTGTGGTTTCTAAGAGGATTGATTTGTGTGAGGATGATATCTCTATTTCATAATTATTGGGAAGTTTTAAAAAAAGATTTTTAAGCATATAAAACACTCGCATTGTCTAAGTGGTAAGCTTCCCAAATTAGACAGTCTTGTAAGGCATTTCAGTTGGGGACAATCTTATCAATGGTAGACTTTGCCAAGAATTACACATTTTCTTTCCAAAGAGAGATATAGAGCAAGTACTATCATTTTGACTGTATATTATTTTTTCAAGTATTTTATGTGTGGCTTCCACACACACACACATTTTATGGTATTATGCACTAAAATTAAAGTTCTAGTGTTGGATGATGTGTATGTGCAAGTGTCTATATTCATGCATGTCTTGTATAAACATGCACATATGAGCATTGAGGGTATCAATAGCACTCTAGAATCACGTGATGTGATTAATGCGTAGCATTTTTATGTATGTGGTAATTGTGAGCATGACACACTAATTGATTCAGGATTGATTTCAAGTGGTCTATGAATCATTTAGAAAGAATATAATAGAATTTACAGAACACTGGAGTTGGTATTATATGTGTTTGGGGTAGTTCAAATCAACATTATGTTCTTACTAGTTGAGTTGGCTTCACAAGGAGACAAGAGTTCAACGTACTTGGAGCTTTTTTGAAATGTGTCATGGGAAGGGTGAACATAATGCGATAGGTGCTTGTGTGAAACAAGCATATAGTAGGTTCCAAATGTCATGATGTAGTCTGACCCAAATCATTTACTAAAGTAGTTGATCAATACAAATTGCATGAAGATCACAAACAAGTGAGGTTGGTGCACAAATAAGAGACTACGGTGTGAAAATTGAAGCTCAAATTTTCAACATGCTTTGAAACACATGCTCAATAGAAAAATTATATTTAATATTTAATACGATATAAGTTCTTTTGGAAAGTTGCACTTGGAAATGTGAATAGATCCATGCCTTGGTAAACTTAGCATGACTTAATTGCATGTTGTTCAAAGTAAAGAAATGGGTGACATATTCTCCATTGAGACAAGAAAGTACATATGTTTTATGGACTTTGTGTTGATGCAAAGGGATGCATACTTGATCGATGTTAAAATGATGGATATGTGAAACAATGGAAATATTTCCCTCTTAATCTAAAGGGGCCATATCCAATTTTGACATGGAAAGAGATGCATGCTAAAGAGGTTGTGGTTTCACTGGACCATGATCGAGTTTCTAATGTTGTTACGGAAGGTATGTGACTTTATCAATGGGATCATTATAGATTAATGGTGTATTTACTTGGCCAATTCATCTTAATGTTCAATATTTCAAACTTTAACAAGCATATATTGATTAATATTTTGAATTGTGGCTACAAGTGATGTATTTATTGTCATTGCACCATGGGGCAATGAATATAGTGTGGCCTACTATCTGACAGATGCATGCAAATAAAACATAATTTTGTACGACCATATCAAGATGGAGATGGAGATGGAGATGGAGGTATTTCCAACACCAAAGTTTGAAGTAATGATTGCATATGGAGGTACCATAAATTATTAAGGGAAGTTCCATAGTACTAAGCTCAATATGAAGGAGTATTTATCGGATAGTCCCATGATTTCCATCCAAACGGGTGGTGTTGATGTTGGATTAGGGGTCCAATGGTTACATTCATTAGGAACAATAGCCCTTAATTTTCAAGATCTTATCATGAGATTCTACTTAGAAGAAAAGGAAATTGATCTTAGAGTTGTCTAAGGGAAACTCTCTAAGGTATTAATCTCTAATAGCATGACAAAATTACTCAAAAAGGGACACCATGGTGTAATTACACAATTGTGCTCACTAGATGTTCAAATATCTATATCCTCTTCACCAGTGGATGTCTAAATAGTTATCAACAATCATTCCAAGGTATTTGGAGAGATTCCTAAGGGTCTTCCATTTGCTCGAGATCATGACCATGCCATTCATTTGCAACCAAGAATTGTACCACCTAACATTAGGCCTTACAAGTATTCATATGCACAAAAGAGCGATATTGAGTGTATGATCCAAGAAATGTTAGAGGTTGAAATCATTCAACCTATCCAAATTTATTTCTCTTCACCAATAGTGATGGTTAAAAAAAAGGATGGTTCATGGCATATGTTTCCAAATTATAGACAGATCAACAAAATGACCATCAAAGATAAATTATGTATTTATGTCATTGATTAATTATTAGATGAATTGCATGGAGCAATTTTCTTTACTAAGTTGGATCTTTGTTCGGGATATCATCAAATAAAAATGAGGTAGGAAGACATTCCCAAAATAGCCTTTAGAACACATGAAAGGCATCATGTGTTTTTGGTTATGTCATTTGGACTTACTAATACACCTTCAACATTTCAAATCTTAATGAATTCTATTTTCAAACCCTTCCTTAGAAAATTTATGTTATTATTTTTTTATGACATACTAATCTACACCAAATCTTGGGAGGAGTATGTACAACATGTTGACAAATTATTACAACTATTGGAATATTTGGGTCATATTATCTCATGAAGGTGTAAAAGTGGACCCTAAAAAAATTAAAGCTTTGAGGGAATGACCAATTCCCAATACCTTGAAGAAACTTAGAGGCTTCATAGGATTGGTAGTCTATTAGTGCAAGTTTGCAAAAACTATAGTCTAATAGAAACACCTCGAACAACATTATTAAAGAAGGAAGATTTTTCTTGGACTCAAGAAGCAGCCAAATATTTTGAAAAACTTAAGGAGGCTATGTGTACAACTCTTGTCCTAGCCACACCTGACTTCTCAAACACAATTATTATGGAATGTGATGCCTTAGTCCATGGCATTGGTGAATTTTTAATGCAAGAAGGAAGACACCTTACCTTTGAAATTATCCAACTTAAAGGAAAAAAATTACTCAAACCAATTTATGAAAAAAAGAAATGTTGGTCATACTACTTGCAGTTAAGAAATGGTGCCCTTACCTAATAGGAATACAGTTCAAAGTAAAAATTGATCATGATATTTTGAATTACTTCTTGGAGCAATAATTAGCTTTAGAAGATAAATAAAAATGGGTTACAAATATGTTAGGTTATAACTTTGAAATTATATACACAAAAGGAAAACATAATATTGTAGTAGATGCGCTTTCAAGGAAAGAACAAGAAATAGAGAGTTCACTAAGTGTTATCTCTATTTTGCAATCTAATTGGGTGGAAGAAGCAAGGATATAATGGAAGCAATATCAAGAGGTATGCAAGATCATTCCAATGCATTAGATAAATTTGTATGGAAGAATTATTCACTATGGTATCATGATGTTGGGCGCAGGTCCTATTTTGAGGAAAAGAAGCACGTGTAAGGCAGATGCGCATGCAAGAAAAGAAACACTTGTAAGAAAGACATGCATGTAGGAAAATTAGCACATGTAAGGTAGACGCGCATGCAGGAAAAGAAGCACGTGCAAGACAAACATGCATGCAGAAGAGGAACGCATGTGAGACACGTATGCAAGAAGACCTAGCCATGATAGGGTTAGGGTTTTGGTAAGAATATTTAATGGTTGGTAAGCCAAAAACATGTATAAGTAGGTACCTAGGAGGTTTAGGTCGGGGTTTGAACATGGTTCGGTAGTTGTTGTTTCTTAATGCTCGGGTTGTTGGACAACTGAGAGGGGGGGTGAATCAGTTGTTACTATGCTTAAACAATTATGCCCATTTTAAACTCTTTACATAAAAATCAATGACGATCACAATAATGCAGGGAAGTAAGCAATAGAACATTCAACATTAATCACACACATGAAATATACAGAGACAGATATTTCTTGAGGAAGCCCATAAAGGGAAAAACCTCTTCTTCTTGATATGATAAGTAATCTTTATTTTATGTACATTATCATTCTTAGGAGCACCAACTCCCTTTGAGGCTACCACATCTATTTTATAAGCAACAACTTGCTGAGAACACCAACTCTCTAGTTTCTCTAACACCCACTAGAAGGAAGCACCAACTCCCTGGTTTCTCTAGCACCCACTAGAAGGAAGCACAAACTCCTTGAGTGTTCCAACACCAACTGGATGGAAGCACCAACTTCCAGTTACATAGGCACCAACTTGTATAACAGAGAACAATAGTTCTCCTTTGCACCAGACTGCCACCCTAGTTTTTTTGGTTGCAACCAAATGGAAGCTACAACTCCCTGTGTTCAAGCACCCACTTGAAACTCTAAGGACAACAATCCTCCCTAGCACCTCCCTACCACCCTAAAATATAAATATTAGCTTCTCATAAATTTATCACAATGATACAATATTTATCAATGGCTTACCAATCTCATCATTGTTCTACTACACTGCTCTGCTCTGCCTGCATCAGTGTCTTCTTGCTCGCATCTTCTTGAGATTTCTGATCTATTGCTTTGTCTTTGTATGTGCACCTCGGATTTCTCTTCCTCTCTCAGATATGCATTTTGTTTCTTTCTTCTTCTACGCTTTATGCTCTGTATCTTATTTCCATTCTATGCGCTACACCTCTTCTGTGTGTTTCAGCTCCTGCACACAACATGCTTCTCCCCTCATGAATCACACTCAACAACAACAACCATATCTTCTCTGTTCTACATATATTTATCATGCCAACTCCTCTGCTAGATCATCCATGCAACTCATCGTCTTCTTTGGTGGTTATACTGAGTTTGTTCATCATCAATGGCTTATCCTGAAATTCTTTGCCTTCTCTGGCAGTGCAACACTTCGTCTTCTTTGTCACAGTTGAGCTTATCCTCTCTGTTGCAGTTACAGACTTAGACACTTTTCCATTTGTCAATTGTCTCTATGATCAGTCTTCATTCCACTGGCAGTTACCTCGAGACTCTTTATCTCCTCTGGTGATCACCCTGTAGCTCCTCGAGTTCTCTGGCCGATAAAATCACTCCGTTTTGGCAGTTACAGCCAGTCAATTATGGCTTATTTGGATTCTAAGCCCCTTCCTTCACGTGACCACCGACAATGACCAAATGCCTATTCAAAAGGTAGTTCCTGAACTCAGTCTTGTGAGTGCTAGCTCTATTTCTTGATATGACCTTGGGCAATGGTCTCTCGTGACCAAATGATTACGGGTGTGAGATCTCTTCACGTTATCCCCCTGTCGCATGTGACCTCAGGCTACGTCCTTGCATAGGAAAACGATTGCAGGCACATCTAAGAGTGGTTTGGGATCAACCACTTTTCTCCCCGCAATCCACCTCCAGCTCCCCTTTCTCCAAAACTGTGGTTTCAATTGCGGCTCGCTCACAAAAAATTAAGACCCGAGAATGTTCTGGCCCCGTAATCTGACGAGACCGTCGATCTCACAATCTTGACGATGCTCCTTCAATCAATGACTCTGATATATCTTCCTTTCCTACCTTCTTTTCTCTGTCCACGCGTGATCCTTATTCTCAATTATCAGGTGACATGTGGCCCTCCAAACCAACGGACGAGATCGATTTTGCCTTTCGGGCTTCGAGATTTTCGATTCTCAAACTCTGCTTGCTCTCGGAGCATTTCACTCGTAGTCCATGATCCAATGACACATGTCCCTTTTGGATCAACGGTCACAATCCCTTCAGGTATTCGAGGTTCGGCAATCTCAACTCTCAACTTTCTTTCATCCTTCCTTTTCTTTTTCCCAGAGCTGACAATCCACTGATGCGTGTCCTCTTTAATCCAATGGCTATCCTCTACTCTGAGACTTCGTCCTTTGGCAATATCAAACCTTTCTCCTTCGTGTTTTCCCATAGTAGTTTCGCCTAGAGTTCATGATCCGTTGACACGTACCCTCATGCACGAACAACGATCATAGGTGACTTTGACACTTTGGAACTTTAAGTTGATCACTACTTCATTCTCCTTCGGAGTGGTCACCTATTGAATAAGTCATAGGCGGTGGAAATCACTTGTTGTCGGTTAACACTTCCACTTGCATTGTCCTTCCACTGTACTAGATCAATGGTTGAGAATGCATATGAAGTGATCTTCAGATCAGACAACTCGTATCCACTTCGGGACTTCAGGACTTAGGGCATCTTCTGGTGGTAAAAACTCCTGGAGTAAAACTTCCAGAGTGACATCACTTAATGATGTGTCATGAGACTAGTAGATGCCACATGTCACTTGGATTTGTGATTTGCACGTACCTGAAGTGTCGAATCAACTTGACACTTATCATTGTCTAATTGCACCATGTGTCCTTTCTGACATAGTCTTGCTGACATGGATCATCATTCACTTCAGGACTTCGGGTATTTCGACTTTTCAAGTCGCCAATTCTTTCGAAGTGAGAGTCCCCAAACAATAACCTCCTCACAACTTTTAGACCCGAACTAAACGTTGTTCGTCGATCATGTTCTCAGATCAACAACTTGATCTTTCTGTGATGTTTATTTTCTAGCTTATCCTGTCCTTGAACTTCAAACTTATCTGACGACTGTCATTTACTCGGGCTCTCTGGACTTCGGGTTTTTCAAGTTTCAAACTGAAAAATCCTTGAAGTGATTTTTTCCGAAGTTGAGGATCATGTGCCACCTATTAGTCTTGATGATGGACGATCCCTGCTTACTTCGAGACTTTGACAAGTCTGCTCTCCTATGCTCATCCAAAGGCTTAACCTTTGTGCATTTATTTTTGGATCTAATGACTGTTGATCCTCAGTGCTCAAATCCAACAGATCAGATCTGTACTTCTACTTTGTGCTTCCTTTGGTCACGGGACGTTGATCTAATAGTCATCGGGTATTCGGGATTGGTGATCCAGTGACCATTGTCGTTCTTCCTCCTGAGATTTATAATATCTCTGACTTAGAAGGTTTTCTAAGTGTTAAAAGGTATCAACCTTTTCTCCTCCTGTGAGTCCTTCTGTTGGACCTCGGCTGCACTTCTAGAAAGTGCAAAGTATTATCTCTTCTGAGCTTTGATCTCTACATACTATTCGCTTCTCCTCTTGATCTTACACTTCTTTCCGAGATTTGATCTCTGCATACTCATGCTATTCCTCTTGAGCTTTGATTTTGATATTGTTCGCTTCTTCTCCTAAACTTATTCTTTCCTTGTTTTCCATAATTTTTTCTTTTCTTTCCTGTAAACATACCATCATCAATGTTGTTATTTCCATCAATGACAAGCACACTCTACCTGTAAACATGCCAACACAGGTTTGATGAGAGAGGATGATAATCACTGTAAATCTGATCTCTTTTGTAATTTGTTGAGCTGAGGAGGGGAAACAAGGTAGATATTAAGGGTTAGATCACAGGCTGAGAAGCCTGGTGTGATCTAGTCTGCCTCATTGTAGATATTGACCCATTGATGGAGAGTTGTAATGCGCATGGTGAGCAGAGCAAACAAATATTTGTGGACGTAACCCAGGAGGGGTGAACCATGGTAGATCTTGTGTTATGTGATTGAATATTGGGTATTTCCTTTACTGTCAATGATTAGATGTTAGACAAATGTGTGAATGACTAGTTAGATCTACTATTTTACATGCATGAATAAGAATGGCAGGGTATTCAATATAAATTGAATGTTAAAGTAACAAATGAAGTTCACAGAGTTTAATCCTATATCCCCACTCATTCCCAGGAAGCAAGCACTTGAGATTTGCAACAACCAATAGAACTATCTTGGGTGAGACTGCGCAATGCACTCTATGTACTGCCTGGCCTTCTGGTTTACTAGAGGGGCCGATAGTTTTAAAGGGGTTTTGTTGGAAACCATGGTAGATATGAACCTGGGTCATCCCAAGAAAGGTAGTAAGTATATTTTAAGACCAACACATGATCACCTATATTTATGTAAAAATTTCAAACTCAAATAGAAGGTATTTCTGGATTTGCACACTTCTCCTATAGGAGTACATTCAGGTTTCTTGAAAAATTACCACATGATCAAGAAGAATTTTTTTGGGAAGGTATTAAAACTAATGTTCAAAATTTTGTGCCTAAATGTGTGTTCTTCAAATAGAATAAGGGAGATACAATCAATACGCTAGGTCTCCTACAACCATTAGCTCTACCAAGTCAACATTGGGAAGAAGTTTCAATGGATTTTATTATAGGTTTACCCAAATCTGAAGGAAAGACTGTCATCATGGTATTATTGGATCAACGAAAAAAGTATGCCCATGTTTGTTCTCTTTATCATCCTTTTAAAGTAAGTAAAGTAACTACAACATTCATGGAAACAATTTAAAATCTACATGGAGTCCCTATAATTATTGTAAGTGACAGAGATCCAATTTTCACTAGAAATTTTAGGATTGAATTATTTTCTTGTTTGGGTACTCAATTGGCTCAGAACTCATTTTATCATCCTTAATCTGTTGGGGAAACTGAGATTGTGAATAAATTTCTATAAGTATATCTTTATTGCTTGAATCTAATAAACATACACAATGGATCAAGTGGTTTCCCTTGGTAGAATGGTGGTACAAAACATCCTTCGCTACATCATCAAAAATGTCCCCATTTATAGAACTTTATGGATATCATCCTCCATCCATTACATTTACCTTCAAATGGGCTGCAAAGGTTTAATAAGTGGAGGACCATATAGGGCACCAACAATAGGTTCTCAAACTATTGAAGGACAACTCATTTATGGCACAAAAAAGGATGAAACAATAAGCATATCAACATCACAGTGAAAGGGAATTTGAAGTGGGGGATTGGGTATTTTTTAGTCTACAACCATATAAAAATATGTCCCTCAAACAACAAAATAAGGACAATAAATTAACACCCAAATATTATGGTCCCTATAAGGTGTTGCAAAGGATTGGAAGTATGGATTACAAATTGAAGTTTCCTCCATCTTCACGTGTACATCCAATCTTCCATGTTTCTTGCCTAAAGAAGGTATTAGGTGAAAATATCTCATTCCAAACTATTTTACCAAAGATTAGTGAAGAAGGTAAAATCACACTAGAACTAGAAACAATCCTTGAAACAAGGATTAAGCATCTACGAAATTGAGCAATTGTTGAGTACCTCATCTAATGGAAGAACCTACTAGTGGAAGAGACGGCATGGGAACATGAGTTCTTCATGCAAAAACACCCACAATTAGTCAAGTGTTGAGGATAACACTTGTTTGAGAGAGAGGGGTATGTTAATCCATGGAAAAATCTCCATGTTAAGTATAAAACCCCTTACTAAGCCATAGATATTGAATTATTACATTTCTAGTGTTATATTAGTAGTTCGGCTAGAACCCTTCATTGTACCCTTTCATTATAATTGTACCCTTTGTCTCATATTAAGAAGATAGTAATAAAATACACTACTATTAAGGAGATGGTAATAAAATACACTAATATTAAGGAGATACTAATAAGATACATCAACAAAGGTATACATATAGAAGGACAAGCAGATGTACCATAAGTTGGAAACCAAAGGATATGACACTCTTAAAAGAAATTTTTAATAAACATCCAAACCTTTGGTGCAATTTACAATTTAGTCCAACTCATAACAATTAACTTGGCATTTTAAAATTTACCACTTAACCCAAATATGTATAATATTACATTTCTTTTCCAATAACCTTCAAATTTCCTTTTGAATATTTATCCTTAATTGTCTATTTGAGTTGTTATCTATTATTTGATGACACAATGAACAATGATATAGTTCTATGTAGAATGAGAGAATTATGGTTATGACATTAATTTAATATAACACATTCAATATGCATTATGCATTCACTCAATACTCATCATAAAGTCCAAAAAATACATATAAACTCCATATAGATTTTAAAAAATAAGTTCATGTATATAACAAATAAGTATAAAGTCTATATAGATTTTAAAAAATAAGTTCATGTATATAAAAATCATATCTAGTACAAATCAAAGCTAAAAGAAAACAAATGACTTCAACACGAGGCTATAGGAAAACACTATAAATCTAAGTGATGTGGGACCACTAGCCCCATTACCACCACCACCTCTATGGTCACATGCACTAGGTCTCCCATCACCCCTGTGACCATCACCACTACCACTATCACCTGCACTAGGCCCCCTGTCACTCGTAAAAGTGACAACCCCATATATCTAAAAAAACAGCATCCAATGCATTATACTATGATTAAAATATAAAATCAAGTTAGATAAATTTGAGTACAAAATTTATGAGCTCACAATATTTTAAAATTTTAACTAGATGGATCAAGTTACTTGGGCCAATTAGATACTAAATTGTGTATATCATATTTGAGTCGAGTAGATGGCATCTACATTTGTGCGAAAAATTCTGAGATTGTTAATGGACCTTCATCGGGATGAAAATTTGTTGCATCCCACTCATTTACCCACATGGATGTGATAGAGACAACCCCCTATAGTTGGACCTTTTTGTGATGATATGTAAACAATCAAATTAATAAGTATATGAAATAATCATTGTTTAAAAAATGGATGGATAACTTGGATTCTATTTAATCGATTCATAAATTGTACCTCATCCACTGGGTGTTGAAGTTGAGTAGTTATCTTCGTTGTTATAGCAGGATTGCCTCACCCTATGCAATATTGCACATAAGGCCTTTTTCCATTTCCCCATGCAAACTTTTAATCCCTTTTTGCAAATCCCAGAGCTAAAAATACATTTTTTCCACATATACACACCTTGACTACTATACAACAATGGTATACGCAGGTTTCACCACTACAACCTGTGTACATCGGGAAATGTGCCCATAAATGAAAAATGGTGTCAAGTTTCCATGTCACGATAGGATATCAATGATCATTGGCCTTCCATATGCTGGAAACGTTCTGAATCGACACTTCAGTTCCACTTGAAGTCTATAAATGGCCCATTTTCGAGCTATGGAAAAGAGGAGAAAGAATTCAACTTTGAGAGAAAAGTTACTCTAGAGGAATTATTCACTTCACATTGAGTCTGCATCCCTTTATCCTTTAAGTCTGGACACATTTTTCATCCCCCAAGCTCTTCCCCTATTGACTGAGAACTCCATTGTCTCTCTTACATGAGCTTGCCTTTGGTGGAGGATTGAAGTGGTGGAGGCCCAGCTGGAAGGAACTTAGTTTCTTGGTTCTGAACCGTGTCGACACGGAAGTCTGAAACGTATTCACTTATGTTGATTATATCTTAATAGAAATACTCTTTTCTCGGCCAATTGATATCTTGCAAATATTTGAATTATTATTCCATGGGTGTATTTGTTATGAATGTTAATAGATTATGCTATTGAATGTGCTAACATCATATATTATCACCATATGCTTGTGTTTCTTGGTTGTTGAGGGCTAGTTGTAGGTGTATTGCTTTGGGTCAAGTGCTCAACAATGGACATCATCGAATATAGGGACAAGGTAGGCCTTTTATCTTGTCTTTCTAGCATGTTTGTTTATATAGCATACTTGAGAATAGAGTTGATTTCTACAATCATTTGCCTCTGTTGTTGTTTACCCCTAGCCATGGAGAGATTTTCCTCGTAACAGAATTAGCGACCATACTGGGGATAGAATCTTCTTTTTTCGGGGTTTGGAGTGTTTTTCTCCTTAGATTGCTCTCGTTCATATTGATTTTCTTGTCGTATGATTGCTTGACAACCTCTGTTCACTTTGGGTCTGAGTCTTTTAGCCTTCTCCTTAGCCTAGCTATTTTTTTACACTTATATGCGGATTTTTTCCTGACAGTCGCATACATGCGCATTTTGTCTATTGACATAGGGGAAGACCCAAGGTTCAACACTACAACAATGCACCAACAAAACCCTAACTACCGTCCCTTTCATTAACACCTGCGAACACCCGAGGTAGAGGCAGGGGTGGTTGCAAGACTCAGGTGTCTGCAACCTTAGTTGGGACATAAATATGTGATTATAACACTTAGCAATCACCTATCATAGATTATTTATCAATATTCATCCCTTATTATAATTCACAGATAGCACAGAGCATCGCAGTATGTACTTAGATCTAAGATAATTCATCACTTATCCACAACAATATTGATTAGATTCGGAAGATCAAGCATTGAGCATCTTACATACTAGATCTAGCATTCATTCATATCTTAGAAGCACAAAGCATAAATAGATATATCTAAACATATCAAAGCACTTAGCAAAGGAAGAGACAAACACATCAGGTAGAGGCACAGAGAAAAACACACAGATTTACCGTGGTTCACCCCCACCCTGGGGCTATGTCCACAAAGTCGCCTTCTTTATTAGCTTCATTTGATCAGGTTACAGAACAGAGCCTCAAAACCTTTACTCCGCACAGGACATAAGATCTACGCAGCTCGCCAGATCCTTCTTCCTTGTACTGCAACACAAAGCCTTGATCACACAGATTCAACTCTTGGCACTTAGCCTACATCACATAGATATATCATCCACTACTTCTCTATATGGCCTAGACATCTATATATACATACAAAAGTGAGCCTAAGCATGGGTAAACCCACGGGCCAACATCCATTTCCCATTACATTATCCCCCAAAACCCAAAAAGGGGTCTAGCTTCGACGATTTCCACTTTGCGTTGCGCTCCATCTTTGATAAGTTGTCGAAGTCCCAAAAATGGTCAAATATGACCAAGTGTTCCTCAAAACTTGGTCAAGGGCCAACATGCCCCAAACACTCACCTGTGACTCGTCCCGAGCCACTCAGGTCTGGGTAAGTTTTCCTCAAAATTCTCGAGCTTGGCTCGAGCTACTTCAACTTGTCTTTGTGCTACTGCTTCTTGCTCAGCGAATTTCTAAGCAACTACTTCACTGATAGGTCCTTGAAGTTGTTTCTCGACTGTAACAACTACTTGTTCTAGTAGTGTTCCTCGGCCTTCAATTTCTTCGAACAGTAGGTAGGTCGCCTCCTAGCTTGGCTGGAGTTTCTGGGTGACTTCCATCACTCTATTCTACGTGGTAAGAAGGAGTTGTTGGGCAGTGCGTTGTTTCTGGGATCTCTTCATCCTCTTGATAGGTGACAGAGCTTGAGCTACACCTGTACTGTATCTGTGTGTTTCTTTGCTTCCTGGAGTTGGGACTCCAATTTCTTCAACTCTGGGTCTTCAGATAGTTGTTCATATATCTGCGCACTTCTGGTACTTAGTTGTTTACATTCTGCAGCAAGTGTGATCCGGATTTATGTAGGAACACAATGAAATACAGAAATACACATAAATGCAAAGATGCAGCGGAAATAAGACTTCATTTCATTAATCACAAATGACTGAAATATGCTTACAGATAGAATGGAAATAAACTAGCTAGGGCACTGGTAGCTTATCTCTGAGAAGAGATGTGGCTGCTACTCGCATCCATGAGAAGATGATTACAATGAGGCTCTAGAGGCCTTTTTACAATACACGAGAATGCCAAAAGTCATAAATATCCAAAAACCTAACCCTAGGAGATGAAGCGCCAAAAGTCATGTGGGCCCCGTTTGGGTAAGTTAGTACATCAACTTCCCGGGGTCGTAAC
>ML777751.1:116222-128031 GCA_009831015.1 Picea engelmannii | reverse complement strand
TGATGAAACCGGAGCACGCTGAAGGAAGAGACCAGTGGTTCCTTCTCCCCCCAACGGAAGGCTCTTTGAGGCCCTCACACAGTTTGCTTTCCTTACAATGAGAAGAACTGAGCATAGCAGTGAAAGAACTCTCAGTGATGCAGCCGATGGGTTGTTGTTAAAGGATGAGCCCTTAACCATCTGAACAGCATAACAGTGCTTGGAATTCCTTGCCAAAACAATGTATCCTCACGACTTTTTATAGTAGCTCCTCGGGCGATTACGTAACCTCCTCAAAGTGTGAACATGGACCCTTTTAGGGTTTCTTTAGGTCATTAACCCGCCGACTCTGAGGATCCGGCTCTGATTTGGGAGTCAAATCAAATTGGGAGCCGGTCCGTAAGCGGTTGGGAGGCCGACCTATTCAATTAATGCATCGTTTTAGCAGGTGCGCAGGTTTTTGTACTGACAGCCGCGCGTCGAGCACGCATGCGCGCATAACACATTTTTGTCCTGCGCATGCGCACGCGCACAAAACTGCTGTAAAGCGCCCTTCAATTTTTGGTTACTTTGTATAGTTTTTGACCCTTCTGGAATGCTGTGAAATTAATTCAGTGCCATGAATGACTTCATTGCTGTTTTGATGATGCGGAGTTCTTGTCGCCATGTGCGGACGAAATTTCAGTGATAACACTTAGTCTCTTGATCTCCTTCAGAGTTTGCTTGCTCCATATTCAACTTTTCAAGTATAGCAATCAATCTAGGGAAATCCAGTACTTCATGGTCCATAGCCTTACAACCAAGGAAACTAGGGTTTCTCCCAAGGCATTCCTTAGAAAGATGTCCTAGTCTTCCGCAACTGTAAAAAAGAGTTAATCTTCTCTTTCTCTTCAATGATCCTCAACTTTTCTTATACTGCACGCTAGGATCATAATGGCTAGCCTGTAAAAATTTCTTTCTAGGATCCCGCATCCATTGGTTAGTCCATAAATTCCTTCTATGCATAGGTATAAAATATATATCATTATACTTATAAGATCTATTCATATCAAACATTATTTCATCTAACAATGCCCTAGTTTTCAAGCTAGGACAAAATCTATCCAGCATGCCTAAATCCATACCTTAGAAACACAAATTTTCACTTCTTTTACTTCTACAGGGCACAAAGCTTCCATATCTAAGAAATTTTAACTATTCTTACCTTTATCAGAGCATAGAGCTTACAGATCTTACTTCTTTTCTTCAGTATCAGCCTCTTTTCTTGTAGATCTAACTTCTTTCCTTCAAATCTGTCCTTCCTTCTTCAGCATAGATCTTTTTAGATCAAGTGGATCACTGTGCACTAGGGCATAGATCCACACACAGAGCTTTCACAATTTCAAGATGAATCTTTGCAAAAAGCTTCTTCTACTCAGTTCCCAGCAATCACAGTTTCAATTTCTGGCAACGGAACCATTTTTTGGCATAGGGACAGACTCAGGGTTCAACGCTACAACAATGCACCAACAAAACCCTAACTATCGGCCCTTTCGGCAACACTTGCGAAGTAGATGAAGTCTCACCCGAGGTAGAGGCAGGGGTGGTTGCAAGACTCAGGTGTCTGCAACCATAGCTGGGACACAGATCTATGATTATAACACTTAGAAATCACCTAGCATAGATTATTCATCAATATTCATCCCTTATGATACTTCGCAGATAGCACAAAGCATCGTAGTATGTACTTAGATCTAAGATAATTCAGCACTTAACCACAACAAGATTGATTAGATTCAGCAGATCAAGCATTGAGCATCTTACATACCAGATATAACATTCATTCATATCTCAGAAGCAAAAATAATAAATATATCTATGTAAACATATCAAAGCACTTAGCAAAGGAATAGACAAACACATCAGTTTGAGGCATAGAGCACAAAACACAGATTTACCATGGTTCACCCCCACCCTGGGGCTATGTCCACAAAGCCTTCTTCTTTATTAGCTTCATTTGATCAAGTTACAACACAGAGCCTCAAAACCTTTACTCCACATAGGACAAAACATTTGCACAGCTCGCGAGATCCTTTTTCCTTGCATCGCAGCACAAAGCCTTGATCACACAGATTCAACTCTTGGCACTTAGCCTACATCACATAGATATATCATCCACTACTTCTCTATATGTCCTAGACATCTATATATACATACAAAACTGGGCCTAAGCATGGGTAAACCCATGGGCCGACATCCCTTTCCCATTACGTTATCCCCAAAAATCCAAAAAGTGGTCTAGCTTCCACGATTTCGGCTTCGCGTTGCGCTCCATCTTTGACAAGCTGTCGAAGTCCCAAAAATGGTCAAATATGACCAAGTGTTCCTCAAAACTTGGTCAAGGGCCAACACTGTCCTTCTTCAAGCTGCGTACATACGTGCTTTTCCCTTTAACAGTCGCGTACATCAACCTCTTTTTCTTTATTGCTAGGTTTGGTGGTTGCTGGATAGGTTTTGATGATTGTTGAGTCTTCTTGGGTCTCTATAGTGACTGTTAAGTGTTTGTGGGATGGAAAGAAACCTGTCTTTGGTTGAATTTTTGGGCGGTGCCTCTCTCATCATCTTTTCATTTTGATTGTCCTTATACATTGGGTTGGGTGTTTTGATCCTTGGTATCCTACTTGAGTTGTCTCTTTCTATACACAGAAGCGTCTTTATATATCAGGTTGTTGTTTAGTCCTTACATTTTCATTTCTCTTATATTTAAAATACAAAAATATTAGGCATTTTACATTGATTGGCATTTTGATCTTTTGAGTCTTTGTCATTTGTCTTAGTGCATGTAAAGAAAGATTGCATTTTTATTCAAAATTGCAGAATTGAATTGAAAATTGCATTTTTAGAAAGCATATCATTCATTGGAAATTGAAGTTAGGAATTCACATTGTTTTCATATTCATTTACTTTACTTGTTGAGTCATAACATCACTAGTTTCATGACCGCACCTTTTGAGTAAGCATGGCCATCAAAATTAACGCTATAATTTAAAATTGATTAGTAATGATTTTATTTTCTAGGGTGCACAAAATAGCTTAGGATTTAGTGTCTTGAAATATGATTTTGTGAGTAAAATTCTCCAGGGCTATTAAATCAACATGTGTCTGAATAAGAGAGTGGAGAAATCCATTGTATAATCGGTAATATCAGGAGGCTCCGCTTACACCAGAGTTAAACATGAGTTCGCGTGAAGTTGGTTGAAGGGATATCCCCCCAATACCTTCCTAGCGTTAGAGATATTTCTGGGAATCTATTCATATATGGGGATCTTGCTAGTGCCCTTACCTTCATGAGAGGTGGTGCTTTCAAGGTTTCGGGCTTTGCTACCCTGCCCATACGGTGGACTTGATTTACGACTGTTCGCATGTGCATCGATTATACCATGGTTAATTAGTTGCTTGATTTAGGTGCCACATGTGTAACGTCCCCGACCATCCATGCTGGGCCACGCTATGGCCGAGAACTCTTTCTATTCTCTCTATGGGACATATTGTAACAAACCCAGCATCATGCTAAGCTATGCCACATAACTTTTTCGAACTGCATGCAATTAAATTATATACACACAGAGCTCTTGTGGAAACATATATATAAAATGTAATAGACAAATACTTTACGTAAATTCACGAATTCATACTGAAATCAAAGTAAACATAGACATGCAGCATATATCAGAAATACCCATAAACATATAGACAGTTATGATCATGCATAGGCAAAACCCATAAAAATAAGCACGTAAATAACAATGCAACATGTAAATTTATCACACAATTGACACTTATCTTTGTAAGAATATAACCAACTGCATGCAGACCATCCATGAACCTCCCAGCCTTAGACCACAATGTTCATCACTCTCAACAGTGAGTCACCCCCGAGCTGGGACTAAACTCCACCCAAGTAAAGGGATTCCTAACCAGGCTAAAGGCTCATAGACAACTGGAAAGACTTTGTCTCAAGTTCTCACTCAACTGACAACCTACAGTCCCTCATTCCCCACATGCCTGTCCCACCCCAGGAAGTGTGCCCCTTCTCTGCTCAACAATCCCTCAGCTACCCCACTTCCCTTCTAGGGCTTCAGCAACAGGCCGGACAGGAAGTCTCAGAGCCCTGCAGTTGTAGTTTAGCACCTTCAGGAAATCAATCCCCAACAATTCTCTCACCCAAAGAATTTCTCATGAGCCTGACAACCCGCTTCTTCAGTCCATCTCCCAAGCTAACCAGATACACCAACACAAAAATGGATATGGATATGGGTTCAGGTACAATCATGAAGATACAACAGATAGCTCAATGGGTGTGAATACTCATGGATGATTGACGACATGGTTGAATGATGGAAAAAAAGATGATAGGAAATGAACTAAGTCCCAACAATATGTATCCATGTCCCCAACTTGACACTTGTCATGTTAGGAGCTAATTTGACCCACTTGTCCCCAACTTTAGAACTTAGGATAAAATAATTATCCATACTTTATATTTAATCAATATTAATATAATATTCCTTTTTGGCTTAAGCTCCCTAGCTTAGCCCCTTTCCTTAAATTAGCCTCTCCCTTTCCTAACTAGTGGAGTTTAGTCCCCCATCTCTTTTATCGTGGTCGGTCTGCGTGCAACGATGTATTTTATATTAAATATGAGACATACAAAAATAGGCGCACTGGCCTTTAACATATAGGCTCTCCGGCCTAATCAAAACATAAGCATCCTAGATTATAATAATTAGCTCACCAACCTATAAAACATAACATATACACAAGGCTCGTTGGCCTCACAATCACGCGCACTTAAGATGTTGCGCGCGATATCCTAGAATGTGTACACTTCATCATTGCACTGTGCAGTACATGTGCGCACTATGCCATGAAATGTGTATACAAAATGATATCAAAACATCTCACCATCTTAAGTACATTTTCATCTATATTACAATTGGGCGCGACCTAGGGATATTACAACGTAGGTTACTTGCAGGGGTTATTCTGCATGTACCCTGGGTCAGATAAGGGTCAGATAACACACAACCTTTATGGAGGATTACCTCTCCTGGGGATATGATCGACTGGTTGTTAAGCCCACGAGGGCCCTTATAACTGATTTTGTTTCCTCCAATCTTTAGCAGTGGAGTCTTAGGCCCCTCTTGGGTGAGGCATACCTACTTTAGAGAAGGAGGTCCCTTTCATCCACTTTATCATGTTTATGTGCTTATTGGTCATTTGATTATTTTTGGTGTGCTCTATGATTACTAGTTGGCCTTAGGATTTGTTTTTATATCTTGAGTCTTAAGTCATCGTTGAGTCGGACCAGCTTCCCCGAAGGTCTAGTCGCTTGTTACAGTTACCACCAGATTTAGAGTCTTTTCCTTCTAAAAGGCGTAGAGTTATTAAATGTGGTACACACACCTCCACTTATTAGACTTGTGATTCTACAAGAATGAGTATTGAACATAGTCATCAAAATACTCCGTTATAACCCTAAATTGCACCATACATGCATACCTGGCATCAGGCCATCTTACTTGTTATTTTTGCCAAGCTATCACTGAGTAAATCTTCTTAAAAACCACATTTTTGAAGATGTATGCACCCTACACCATTATTTTCCGTGTACACATGCTTGCTGCATCACTACAACTCATGTACGTACGCTAGTTGCACCATTACAGCCTGTGTATACTCACAAAAGTTGTAAATATTAAAAAGTTGCAAGGAATTCATTGAGATTATGGGCTATTGGGTAGTTTCCCAACTGTCCCACTGCCTATATCCCGTCACCCAACTAAATAACCATCCTTTTATCATAAAAAAGGAGGTGTTGGGGTCTCATTCCAAAGCTAAGCATAAGAACAGTGAAACTCTACCCATTTCACTTTCCCCCCTTGCCACAAGAATTTGCAGCCGCATTGTGAGTTTTGAGCCAGAATTCCCTATTCTTGCCTTTTTTCCTCATTCATAAGCTTATGCCATTTCCCTAGAGATAATTGTGAGAGGAGAAAGATACGTGGAAGCAGTTGGATCTTGGTGAAGAGGATCCTGGACCAGGTTCGAGGAGAAATTGCCGATCTCATTTGTAAGTGACTTTGTGAGATTAATATAAAGAAGTACTTTTTCTGTCCCTCCATATGATGTGTTCAGTATTTATGTTTGATTTATATTTGATTATGACATCTAACCCACTAATTATAAGATCCATGTTCGTAGTTCTTTGTTTGTCTGTTTATGAATACAAGTTGGCCTTGGGAGGAGATTTGTAGTCGAGGAATAACCGAACGCAAAAGGATCGACATCGGATGCGGAGTTTAAGGTAGAGTTACCGGATCCTTATACTTGTATTTTATGCATGAATGTGGGGTATTGTCAGGGTAGTTGTTAAAAGTAGGAGACTTTAGACGGTTAGCTCTCCATTTTAATTTATTATTTAAATGATAAATTAAAGTGACAAAGTCAAGGTGGATTACTTAAATAATAAAGAGAAGTGACAAAATCAAGAAGGAATATTTAAATGATAAAGTATTGGAGAACTTTCTATTTATGGAAAGTGGTTAACCCTAAAATAAGGAAAATAGGTTAAGTGACTTAGAAATGGGTTAAGTGACCTAGAGGGTGAAAGTATAAATAAGATAGCTATGGACTCTTGAAAAACATCCTTTTAGTGGATCAATGGAGAGCTTCTTGTGAGAATATCTTTTGGAGTATTGATGGAGAGCTTCTTGTGAGAGCTTCTTGTGAGAGCATCTTTGGTGTGGATCTCTTGAGCATGATTGAAGATCTATTCTGAGAAAGAGAGCGTGAGAAGGATCTAATGGACGCATCAAAGTTTCAGCAATATCGGAGATCTTGACAGCAAAAGTCTTGGAGCTTCAGAAACCCTAGCTTTTGAGGTGTACGTGGGTTGTAATGGGCCAGGGTGTATACATACGCAGGCTGTATGAGGACAGGGCATGTACAATGGATAAAATCATGAATATCTATGTTTGATATGATGACTGGTTGTTTAATATTGAAGCAGGTTCCATATCTGCATTCTATGAGCTCAGATCTATCACTGAGACACTGCTATGGTTATATTATTTTCTTGATGGATAGTATTGCTTGTCGTGTTGTGAATGCTTAGGGAATTCTTGGTATGGTTGTTGTGATGTGGTTTATGTTGTTTGATGGAGTGAGTAGTACTCTTGTTATTCAGTTGTGATATGATTGTTATGGTCTACTAGTTTCTTATACACGATTAAGTTAGCATTCATATTGATTGGTTGTGGAGCATGAGTAAGGTATTGGAGAGCTTGGATGTGTTGTGACTGGATGATGGTCAGTTTGGACAGTGAGAGACAGAAGAGAATGATAAATTGGTTGCAAAGGATCTGAGTTAATATTGAAGGATAAACCCTAATAGCTCAGAAGGTATACGCAGGTTGTTGTATACACTGGCCGCGTACATAAACGGGTTGTAATGAGTCAGGGTGCGTACACACGCGGGCTGCACTACTGACAAGTCGCATACCTGTTGCAGATTGATATCTATTGAGGACTGTTGCCTCATATCAGTTGATGTCGAGGATGTAAGTTGAGTCTTGCATGATAGAGCCGGTGCTCTTGTAGAGTTGTACTCTATTAAGTTGTTGCTAAAAAACCCCAAGGATTGTAGTTCGTAATAAAAATAAAATTGTACATACATGTTGTGTTCTTTGTGTTCCTTGTGGTGATGACTTGTTGATGATATATTGTTGATATATGTTGTTGATATGTGTTCACATCTAACTCGTTATAAATGAAATCTATGAGTAATGAGTAAAATGTTGAATGCTAACTAATGAATTTTGTGTAAGAGGGAAGTTTTGGGAAAAGGAGCCCGACACTCATTCACCCCCCCCTCTAAGTGTGGTAGCTGTGTCCAAAAATTGGTATCAGATCAGGCCTTCACTACAATCCTTAACAATCTTGAAGGAGATCCATAGACACACAAACAGATGATGAAGTTCCAATCCTTGATGAGGAAAACTATTCTACTTGGAGAATAGAGATGAGAATACATTTTAAGGAAATGGGATCAGCTATTTGGAAGGCAGCCATTGGTGGATTAGTTTCATTGAAGAACAAGTCAAAGTTTGCAGCTCAAAGGGAAGGAAAGAAGAATGATGCATTGGCTCTCAAAACCATTCTTAGTGGACTCTCAAGCCCTATCAAAGAAAGCATGGGACAATGCACTTTCGCCAAGGATCTATGGCTAAAGCTAGAGGATACATATCAAAGCAAGAAGGAGAAAGAAGATATTGAAGATCACTCCATCAAGATCATTAAAGGTAAAGAATCTCCAAAACCCTTGATTGTATTATTTCTAAATGTGATCTTGAAAACATTTCAAGTGAAGATAAAGAATCAAGTGATGATAGAACAAAGGAAGAGCTTGAAGACATTTCAAATGAAGGCAAAGAATTATGTGTTGATGTTGGCAAAAAGGAAGATCGTGAAGGTATTTCAAATGAAGGTAAAGAACCCTCAAAACCCTTGATTGCAATGATGATGATGATTTTTTCTCTACAAGTGAAGAAGAATATCTAGAAACAGTTTGTGTAAAGTTTGATGGTAATTATCCCATGAAAAGAATAGAAGAAAATATATTAAAACTTCAAAAGGAAGTTGAAGAGGGTTTATATAGATATATAAGTGATCATTATTATATAGACTATAACTATCTTTCTGATAACACTAAGAATTCTCTTAGGTGGAGTCTAAGGCACATCTTGAGATTAAAGGAAATGCTCAAGGAACAAGAAGAGAGAAATAAGACTCAATTAGAAGAAAAGGAAGAAGAGATCACAAGACTAAAGAATCAAAAAGAAGATATAAATGTAGATGATGAGATTAGCAAAAGTTTTGAAACCATTGTCCATCTCAATACCCAAATTGAAGAATCCAAAAGAATAGAGGAACTATTGAAGAATCAAATAAATGAAAAGGAAGAGTCATGTTGTAAGTTAGAAGCTGAAATTGTTGACCTTAGAAAGAAGGTAGAAAAGTCAAAAAAATTCTTGAATACCTCACAAATCTTGGATGAGATCTTGGAAAGTCAAAGATCACCATGTGATAAATCAAGACTTGGATACAAAGAAGAAGCTACACATGCTGAAGAAAGCACCTCAAAATAGCATGAGGTAAGTCCATCAAATAAGGAAGACAATGTTGCAAAACAACCATCTACACAAGGCAAAGAAAATTTCAAAAGAACAAAGCAAGGAAGACATCAAGAAGCTACTCTTGGGACACCAAAGCAAAGGTATGAAAGTATTTTTCATGGGCATCGTTATTCATGTAATGGATATGGTCACAAATCTTTTCAATGTAAATCTTATGAAAGGAGATACAATGGAATATTTTATAACACCAGAAGGTGTTGGAGATGTGATCAAGTAGGACACATTGATGTTCATTGTAACACCATAAGATGCTACAACTACAGTGGATTTGGCCACAAATCCCAAGATTGTTGGAACACAAGAAGAAAGTCCATGATGAGGACTTCACATAGCATGGCTAGAAGAAGGAATGAAGTAAGGAAAGGAGACATCTTTGAAAATATGGATGCTCAGAGCTCAAGTTTTGAAGAGCAAGGACACCTACAAAAGTGGGTGAAGAAGACAGAGCATCCATAATAGAATGAAAGAATGAAGGGAAGCTCAAGTAAGTCATCTATTGAGGCATACGCGGGTGGCAGTGGTATCACTCATGTACATATGCAGTCTGACCTTGAACAGGTCGCGTACATACTCGAGCTGTTGTGCATCAGACCGTGTATATGTGGTAAAGCCTTGGGAAAAAGGAAATGCACATGGATTGCAGATTGATATGTTGGTATAACTCGGTGTTGCAGAGTCTAACATTGTTTATTGCAGGCTTTGACACTGTTTGCTGCAAGTTTTCACGGTTCTATGTTAGATCATGTAAGGTGACGATGTAAAATAAATCTTGGGTGCATGGAACTAACCCATGAGTATGGATTGATGTTGATTTGTTGAGGTACATGGATGGTACATATTTGAGTTTCATTGATATATATTATGATGTATTATCGGAAGCATATGTTGATATCATGGTGCATGCATTCTGCATGTGGTTGGGATACATATTGAGACATGTAGTTGGTGAGTTGAGTTGATAGTCATGTTGTACATCATTGGGGAGTCATATCCTGTTGATGCATGGTTGATATACTTGCTTTGTGAAAGTGATGATGAATGATGGTACACTCATAGATGGTATTTGTTTGGCATATTGATATATGCACATGGCTGGCATAATTGGTAGATGTACATGGTTGGCATATTCGTAGATGCACATGTTAGCATATTGGTAGATGCACATGTTGGCATATGGTGGATACATTCCATGGATGATATATGTTGACGTACATGATTGATGCACATGAATGTTGTGCATGATGTACTTGGTTGATATCTTGTTCATGATTTTATATTTGCATTATTGACATATTTTTTTTAATGATGTATGGTATGGCACAAGTTTTATGCATAAATAGGTCCAAGGATCATCATATAGAGAGTGGTTGATCTATGATCCGGTTGAAAATAGGGGGAGACATACCCATAGGGGGAGTCATTCTTCTTATGATTCTAGGAGGAAATACTTATCAGATGCATACATAGAAAACATCTCTATAGAGCACAGAGGCATAATTCCAGGGGAAGCGATGTTCATAGAAGGAGCATGAGCAATGTATTTTCAGCATTACATCATATTGATATCCCTTGTTCAAAAGGGGAGAGATTATTCAGCGACAGCAAGATAGGGGGAGTAGCCCCAAGGAGAGTTCAAGCAAGGGGAGCAACCCCAAGAGGAGAATGGCCCTTTGCCATTGATGTCAAAGGGGAAGAGATAGTCACATTGATGTGATTGATGTTTATTGATAGAAAGACATAGTCTAATGAGAAGAGATAGTCACATTGTTATAGGAGAGATAGTCACATGGTTGTGATTGATGACTATTGATGTAGAGCATGCCTTGTCTACATGTTGACATCAATGATTGGTGTTGACATCAATGTTGGTATTACCATCAATTCCAAAGGGGGAGATTGTAGGATCATGTTGTCATTGATGCCAATGGTTTGATTATTTTGATGTCAAAGGATTGATGTCAAGTGATTGAGTTATTGATTGATGTCAATGGATTGATTGATTGAAAAAATTGATTTATTGATGATTGATGAACAATGTATATGTATTATCCTTGATGAGAATGATAGATGTCAAGTGGAAACCAATCAATGAAGATGGATCAAGATGCATAGATGAAGATGGATCAATGAGTTGTCATTGATACATGATGAAGATAGATTCTTTATACTATTCATAGTTTGATGAATCATTATTGCCTTGTCATGATTAATAAGAAGTACAAATGGATGAACTCCAAAGTGGTCCCCTTATGGTGAAAGCCCTCACAGGAAGACGCTTTGTGGTTGAGTTGTGGTTGAGAGAACCTATGCGTGTATGTGGAATAATGAGATGAAGATCAATGAAGTTATTGGTGAAACTATCCTAGATGGATAGTGCTTGTCATGCCATTTCCGGTGGTATGTGGAACATCACATAACTCCTCATGGTTTGAGAGTTATGGCCCTACAAAGATGAAGGACCCCCATATGAAGGCTTGAAGCCCCCAAGGTCAAAGAAGTCAAAGTGACCTAAAAGAAGAAATCATTATTTAAATGATAAAGTAAAGTGACAAAGTCAAGTTGGATTATTTAAATAATAAAGAGAAGTGACAAAA
>ML777751.1:91446-116172 GCA_009831015.1 Picea engelmannii | reverse complement strand
AATATTTAAATGATAAAGTATTGGAGAACTTTCTATTTATGGAAAGTGGTTAACCCTAAAATAAGGAAAATAGGTTAAGTGACCTAGAAATGGGTTAAGTGACCTAGAGGATGAAAGTATAAATAAGATAGCTATGGACTCTTTCAAAACATCCTTTTAGTGTATCAATGGAGAGATTCTTGTGAGAATATATTTTGGAGTATTGATGGAGAGCTTCTTGTGAGAGCTTCTTGTGAGACCATATTTGGTGTGGATCTCTTGAGCATGATTGAAGATCTATTCTGAGAAAGAGAGTGTGAGAAGGATCTCATGGACGCATCAAAGTTTCGGAAATATCAGATATCTTGACAACAAAATTCTCAGAGCTTCAGAAACCCTAGCTTCTGAGGTGTACGCGGGCTGTAATGGGCCAGGGCGCGTACATATGTGGGTTGTATGAGGACAGGGCACATACAGTGGATAAAATCATGAAGATTTATGTTTGAGATGATGACTGGTTGTTGAATACTGAAGCAGGTTCCAGATCTACATTCTACGAGCTCAGATCTGTCACTAAGACACTGGTATGGTTACATTATTGTCTTGATGGATAGTATTGCTTGTTGTCTTGTGAATGCTTAGGGCATCTTGGTATGGTTGTTGTGATGTGGTTTATATTGGTTGATGGAGTGAGAAGTACTCTTGTGATTCAGTTGTGATATGATTTCTATGGTATACTAGTTACTTATCCACGATTAAGTTAGCATTCATATTGATTGGTTGTGGAGCATGAGTAAGCTATTGGAGAGATTGGATGTGTTGTGATTGGCTGATGGTCAATTTGGACAGTGAGAGATAGAAGAGAATGATAAATTGGTTGCAGAGGATCTAAGTTAATCTTGAAGGATAAACCTTAATAGCTCAGAAGGTATACATAGGGTGTTGTATAGACTGGTCGTGTACATACACAGGCTGTAGTGAGACAGGGCGCACACACACGCGGGCTGCACTACTGACAGGTCGCGTACCTGTTACAGATTGATATATGTTGAGGATTGTTGCCTCATCTCAGTTGTTGCTAAGGATGTAATTTGAGTCTTGTGTGATAGAGCTGGTGCTCTTGTAGAGTTGTAATCTATTCAGTTGTTGCTGAAAGCCCCCAAGGATTATAGTTCGTAATAAAAAGAAAATTGTACATACATCTTGTGTTCTTTGTGTTGCTTGTGGTGATGACTTGTTGATGATATATTGTTGATATATGTTGTTGATATGTGTTCACATCTAACTAGTTATAAATGATAGCTATGAGTAATGAGTAAAACGTTGAATGCTAACTAATGAGTTTTGTGTAAGAGGGAAGTTTTGGGAAAAAGAGCCCCCACACTCATTCACCCCCCCTCTAAGTGTGGTAGGTGTGTCCAACATTAAGTCATCATGGAGTCAGACCAGCTTCCCCTCCAGTCTCGATGCTTGTTACAGTTACCACCAGATTTCAAGTCTTTTCTTTCTAAAAGGTGTAGAGTTATTAAACATGGTACACACAACTCCACTTTATAGACTTATGATTGTACAAGCATGAGTATTGAACAGAGTCATCAAAATACTGGGATCCCCTCGACTCCCATACCTGCTATAGTTAATGGCACCCCTTCGACTACTGCAACAACAATGGTTTTTTTACTGGAGGCACCTATCATCATTGCTTCCTGTCCTATAGTGAATGCTCAACCTATTGCCACAAACCCATTTGGGTCTCTTGGTCACTCACCGGGCTATAATGTTCAGTCCATCTCGATGGCCTCTAGTCCTTTTTCCTATGGTATGCCGAGTTTTACCTCATAGTTTTCAAACTCCATCCCAGCTACTGGCCCTAATTCTAGCATTGGACTTGGGGGCACAACTCCTCCTTATACTCCATTCTCGTTTGGTGGCTCTCAGATCCCTCAAATGACTCCTACAATGGGAGGCATTCCTTCTTTTAACCCCGAGTCTAACCCTGTTTCTTCTGGGTGGAGTAACTAATATGGTAGACAAGCTTTTGCTCAAGTTATGTCCTTTACCCTCACCTCCTCAGTGTCGATTCTGACCAACACGTTTGGCATGATGAATCCACATTTATCCTCTGGATTCACACTCAGAGGAGGTCAGTTTCACACCTTGGGAAACCCCCAAGTCGGAGCCACTCCGACTGGGGGCAATTTTTATAACCCCCATCAGAACGTTCCTACTAGAATGATGCCCAACCAAGCTCTAATGAATCATCCTAGAGGAGGGTCTTACAATCCTGGACAAGGCCATGATGCTTACCAGAAACGTCAATGGGCTGCAATTCCCCAAACACAATCTTTCCAGGGAGCTTGGGGCCAGATGTTGCAACCCTATCTCCTTTTTATTCCCACGTTCAACCTTCCAGACTTGTCTAAGTTGATGAATGACCCTATGTGTCATGATCCTACATGGCCCCCCATTCCCACCAAGCTACCTTTAGATATTCTGAAATTTGAAGGTAAGAATGGAGAGTATCCCGGTGATCACGTCACCACCTTTCACCTATGGTGCACTTTGAATTCCCTTAATGATGATTCCATTCAGTTAAGATTATTTCAATGTACCCTCATAGGGGTTTCCACGAAATGGTATAGAGATCTACTTAAGGGGGAATACGGGACTTTTAGTCAGATGGTGCTAGTCTTCCATAACCACTTCCAATTTTCAGTTCGTTACGATGATGGTCTAGAACTTCTGTCGACCTTACGCTAGGACAAATCCACTCATATATCGGATCACATCCAGGAGTGGCATAGATGGAAGAGGTTGATCAAGACTTGCATTCCCCAGATTTCCTGTTAGAATGGTTCCTTAAGTCTTTACATCCTCCCATTTCAAAGGATGTTGCTACATCTGGGGTTACATCTGAGGAAGAAGAAATCTTCAAAGCCCAGTAGTTATATCTTATATATGCTCAGTCTGGGATGTTATACAAGATTCTTCCAGATGCACCGAGGTCAAACTATGACCCTAGACAAAATCCTGGACCTCATGTCAATGGCATTGTAGGATCCGCCAGTGTGAAATTCATAGACTCGGTGACAAGAACTTTGAAAGAGTTGTCTCTAAACCAGTCTGTAGGAGGGATAACTTCATCTGTGTCTTCCAATCCCACTCATTTGGTGGATTTACATTCCATGCAATCATCGACCGACCCAAATGGTAACCAACAACCAGGTGGGAATAAAAAGAAAGGATGTAATAATAATTGTAAGGGTGGGAAGAATAAACCCAAGGACAATGGTAATAATGAGAGAATGAATAATAATGTTGGTGAACGAAAGAAAGAAAGGCGTAAGGTGAAATTTCCCTGTAATCTTTGTACAGATGATCATCTTACTCATTTATGCCCCAAACTTGCGGAAGATGCGAGGCTCTTATCTCTACTGCCCGCCTTGCTGACGAATCCTTTCCCACATAACCAACACATGGCCTCGAGTTCCTCAAACACCAAAAATGCGTCTCGTGGGAGTCAAAACCCACTGCCAAAAGATGGTGACCATTTTTGCATCAATATGATCAAATCTCAGGTTAATGTAGCCACCTAGTCTCGCGATTACAGTTCTCCACAAACTGTACCTGGTCTAGAGTCTCCTCCTCCTCCTCTGGAGATGCCTTTGCAAATCGAAAAACCAAAGCCACCGCCTCATATTCTGAAAGGAGTACTCAAGCGCTCTACCCACAATCCAAATGCTAGAGCCGTCTAGAATTACTCTATTGTTGAGGACCTAGGTCAAACCCCTTGTGCGATGTCAGCCCTGGAGGTACTCTAGACGTGTCCTTCATAGAGGAATGCCTTGCAATCTACATTAGGAGCTCTAGATCCCAGTGGCTCAAAATTTATCAAGTTTTATGCCACAGATGTGAAGCCTTGCTTACCTTACCATGTGGCATTCCAAATCCACGTGGGTTACTCAAAGTATACCATCAAGCATGCGGTTGTTGATGAAGGTGCTACTACATGTGTGATGTCCCTGATCTGTTGGAAAGCTCTCAGCTCTTCAACTCTCTCTCAATCTCTGACCATGTTGACAACTTTTGACGATCGTTCCTTTCACCCTCACAGTATTCTTCCTGCCTTTCTAGTCTAGTTAGGTGGGAAGACGGTAGAGGTGGATGTTGAGGTGGTTGATGTGCCCCTCAATTATAACTTGTTACTAGGGTGTAATTGGACTTATGATATGAATTTCAGTGTATCATCCGTCTTTCACACTCTTTGTTTTCCTCACAATGGGAATATCATTATGATCGACCAGGTTTCCTTTGTGTATGCTAGCCCCAATGCATCCATTGGACCGTTGATCCCCATGGTCGACAATTCTCAACCGACAACTGAGAATATCAGTGTTGGAATGTATTCATCCCTTATGGGTACCTTCGACTTCATGGCACCGATTCACCATGTTTACGCCATGTGCAGTAGGCCCGTTTCTTCAGAGAGGTTCGTTCCTTTCCACACTTCCTATTTTAACGATCCTTGGACCCTACCTTCCTTGACTTCATGTTTTGGAGGTAATTCACATGATGGAATGGCCATGCCACTATTGGTAGAAAATATAGCGTATCAAGTTGTTCTTGACTCTTCCGCCGATCCCTATCCTATTACCTCACCAATGGACGAGGATGATCCTGTTCTTAAGCCCATGTGGGCCACTTAAATGTCTTTCTCACATGACTACGTCGATGAGACTTTTCCCTAGGATGAAGCCATCATCGAAGCCATGAATGGTTCCGACAAACCTTGGAATGATATGCATCATCACTCTTATTTTCTCCCAGAGCTTGCTAGAATCGAACAAGATGACTTTTGATCTACTTTGAGCGAGATAGTCGGTCATGTCGTAGTTCCACTTGATACACACAACATTTATTCTGAAGGAAATATGGTGAGTATCTCTCCTATCGTCACGATTGATATCTCTCATACCCTTGGCAAGATTGAAAATGTATACATCTCTTGGTGTAGAAATCTTGATCTACACTGAGCTCTTCAAGGAATTCCAAGATGTATTTGCTTGGTCATATGAAGAGATGTCAGGAATCGACCCTCGCATTTTTTAGCATGAGATTAGAAATTATCCAGATGATAAATCTATTAGACAACGTATTAGAGCTTTCAATCCCTGGAAGGCCCCTACTATTAAGGCAGAGGTAGAGAAACTGCTTAATGCTAGCTTTATCTACCCAATTCCCTTTACTGAATGGGTATCCAATCCCATTCATGTGAATAAGAAGAAAGGAACCATTCATGTATGCATGGAATTTTGTGACTTGAACAAAGCCTATCCTAAAGACAACTTCACGGCACCTTTCATCGATCAGATTCTTGACGAGTGTACAGGAAGCGAAGTGTTTTCTTTAATGGATGGATTTTCAGGGTATAACCAAATTCAAATTAAACCCAAGGATTAACATAAGATGATATTTATTTTCCCTTGGGGTACTTTCTCATACTGGAAGATGCCTTTCGGCCTTAAAAATACCGGAGAAACCTTCCAACGTGCTATGACCTTCACATTCCATGATCTTAAGCATATATTCGAGGCTTATCTTGATGATCTTGCTGCTCACTCTCGTAAGAGAGTGGATCACTCTAAGCACCTTCAGATAGTTTTTGAAAGATGTCGTCATTATAGAATCCGGTTGAACCCTCATAAATGCATCTTTTGCATTAGGTCTGGATGTCTTCTAGGATTTTTAGTCTCTAAGACTGAGATCATGGTAGATCCGTTAAAGGTTGAGGAAATACTTTGTTTACCTCCCCCGCGCACTATTCGACAACTTCAAGGTTTACAGGGGAAATCTAACTGTTTACATCAGTTTATAATAAACTATGCCAATATTACTAAGGGTTTCATGCATCTTTTGAATAAGGACACCCCTTTTATCAGGGATGAGTGAGCCCAGGAATCCTTCGATGCTTTGAAGAAAGCCTTGGTATCGATGCCTCTGCTGAAGTCTCCTGACTACAATAGGTATTACTTGCTTTATGTCGTTGCATCTGAATAGATGATTGTTATGGTTTTGGTTCAGGAGGATGATGAGCTCCACGAGCACGTCATATATTATCTTAGTCAAAAATTAGTCGGTCCCGAGCTCAATTATTCTCATGTTGAAAAGCTAGCTTTGGTTGTCGTTCACGCGGTCCAATGATTACGCCATTATATATTTCTTTCCAAGACTACTATGGTTGTCCATGTCAATCCATTTCAATACGTTCCTACTAGGTGTATCATAGGGGGGAAATGCAATAAATGGATTGTCATTTTACAAGAATTTGATCTCAATTTCACTTCTGTGAAATCCAATAAATCACTAGTATTTGCGGAGTTAATATCTGACTTCCCACAATTGGATGAGGATGTTATCCATGTTTATTCATTTGCAAACAAACAAATTTTCCTTGTCTCGTTGTCTGACCCCTGGTATGGAGACATTGTTCTCTATCTTCAAACTTTCAAGTTCCCTCAGCATCTCTCACAAGATGACCGACAATGTGTACGATACCAAGGTAAGAATTACATTATCGTTACTGATACTTTGTATCATTGAGGAATAGATAATATCCTGCGTTGTTGTTTAACTCACGAAGAAGCCGAGTCAGTTCTAAACGATTGCCACAGTGGGGCTTGTGGTGGTCATCTATACAAGCTTGCGACCAGAAAATTTTACAAGCATGTTATTTTTGTCCATCTATATTTAAAGATTGTGTTGAAGCAGTTAAGAAGTGTCACCCTTGCCAGGTTTTCACTCAGAAAATGTGCTCGCATCCAACCCCTCTTAACCCAGTCATTACCGTTGGTCCCTTCACCAAGTGGGGGGTGGAATTTGTGGATTGCAACCCAACTTTGGTTGGGGGGCATCAACACATTATCATGGTCGTAGAATACTTTACCAAGTGGACCGAGGCCATGCCTACAGTTAAATCTGATGGGAAGATTGTCTCCTTCTTCGTATTCAATCAAATTATCGCTAGGTTCGGTATCCCGACTGAGATCGTCATAGATCATGGCAGTCACTTTCAAGATGAAATGATGGAAGAGCTAGAATCCAAGCTAGGGTTTAGGAATGGTCATTATTCCCCTTACTATCCCTAGGAAAATGGACAGGTAGAGGCCTTCAACAAGTCTCCCAAGACCATTTTGCAGAAAACTTTCAACCAAAGTAAATATGACTGGCATATTATGCTATATCCCGCACTCTGGGCATACCGAACCTCAGTCAAAACTGCCACTAGATTTTCTCCTTTCCAGTTAGTACATGGTGTGGAGTCGATATTACCTATTGAATGTGAAATCCCTTCTCTTAGATTGGCAGTCGCACTCCTCCCTGACACTTCTGATCTCGAGTGATGCCTCGTACACCTAGAGAGCCTCGACGAGTAGCGTCGAGATGCCTCTACGGCTATAAAAGCAAGTAAAAGACGTTTCAAGGTCCAATATGATAATTTTGTCTGTCCTCGGTTGTACGTTGAGGGTGACTTGTTCCTTTTATATGATCAAGCCAAAGAACCGTTGGTGGCAAGCAAGTTCAAACCCATGTCGCACAGTCCCTATATCGTGCGACGTGTATTAGAAAAAGGATCCTATGAGTTAGAAGATTATGAAGGGAACATGTTGGCCAAGCCCAGGAATGGGCTCTACTTGAAAATATATTATGCTTGAGCCCCAAGCTTGGGCGTAACTCTTTGTATACTAATTTAATTTAGTGTATATATCTTTTCCCTTTATTTTTCATCTTCAGCTTGCTTATCTATTTTTACCTTGGTTAGAAGATGTCAACGGAGTCTTCGATCTACTTAGGATTCGCAGATAGAGCCAGTCATCATACATGGAACTTATCTTCCATCGCTTGGGTGGTTTACTCTCTCAAGGGTCTACTAGTGTCTTCAGGTGGCGTATGCCTAGGGCCATCCACGAATAATGTGGCTGAATATAGCATCGTTATAGAACTTTTGCGCGATGCCATTTCATATGGTATTCGCTCTTTAGAGGTTCGCCTGGATTCATAGTTAGTAGTATGTCAGTTGAATGGAAGTTACCGCATGTGTGATCCTACATTACTCCAATGATTCCTACGGGTACATCTTTTAGAGCTATAGTTTGATTTTATTACTTATCATCACATACCTAGGAGTTCTAATTATGTATCCGATGCTTATGCTAATTTCGTTTTAGATTGGCATTTGTCACACAACTAAAGCAAGTAAAACAATCTCATCAATGTACACATTGTAATATAAGTAAAGTCGAAGAAACTTGTTTTATATATATTTCAAACAAATATGATGTTTATAGTACAAAATTGGATCCAACACCCTCAACAAACATATACAGCCGATAATACAAAATCCATGACATCTACGCCTACGGCGCCGGATGTGTGTCATGATAATAAACTACGGTGTTTGTGAGATGCCGAAAGTGTCGCACCCAAGCTCTGGGCACACCAACCACTTGACGTTGCATGGCCTCCGACAGATCCTCTACCTAAACCATTAAAATCCTATGTGTTAAACGAGACAAGTTGTCCCACATGTTATGAAGGATTCTCTCTACTTCTCCTCCCACTGCCTCATCTCCCCGATGCCTCTGACGATGTCATGGAATATCTTCCGGCCGTCGTGGACCTACGTCTGTGTCACACAAGTGTCTAGTTAGTACTTAAGCATCATCCAAAAATATTTTTGTTTTACTATACAAAAATACAAAAAAATGAAATATTTAAAAAACTTTGACATACCTATGTCCCTGTAGGTAGTCCCTGGTGGCAGTGGCATGTCAAGGTCCCCTCTAAAGTTGATCCCTACATAGGGGTATTAATCGAGAGCAATGACCTGTCACCTCCACTAGTAAAAGAAATCATCGTTGTAGGGTGTAGGCACCCTACCTCCCCCCTGTCGTCTCATTACCTCGGTCCACTATGCCATGGCTAGATCACGAGGTCCTCGAGGAATGATCTCGACTCTAGGTCCCAAACCTGGAACCTGCTCGAAGAAAACGCCACACAAGATATATGCAAAATTGAAGTTCCTCTTGTCACCCTGTTTGCATTCTATCAACTGGCTCTTCATATTAGCCAGTAGTGAGGTGCACCAATCATACACCGTGGGTCTCAAACACTCTACAGAATAGAAAATGAGTGGCCTCGATGCCTGGTGCAATGAATTTGATCCTGTGATCCTGGTCAAAATGAGGACAACAATATTAAGGCTGAGATTGTTTATCGCTCGGATGGGGAGTTGATTCCCGACCTTCTCGGTCCCTACTATACAGTGAGCATCTATGTACTCTTCTATATTCATACTGCTCCCAGCTCTTCGGGATTTGAGGTTCACCACCTCACCCCGACGCGATAATCTAGTCAAGAAATATATATCCTCGACTTCAATCCTCAATGGTTTCCCATCGAGGTTGAAGCTCTCACTTTCTGGATCCCAGTAATCCACGAGCAAATATAACAACCTCACCTAGGCCCTCATCCCTTTGAGTTCCCAAAATTTGTACAACCCACATATTTTCAAGGCCATTTGGGCCCCTAGATCTCTTTCCACAGCATCATATACCTCCTCATGTTCCCTTTCCCTCCATTCTAGCACCATCCTGCTAGAGAAACATTAATTTTTGAGTTAGCAACCATCAAAAACCTTGTTTACGAACTTGTATGTGGGTTGCATCATTCACATTCGCATATAGGCATGGAGTACATGCAACCTGTATTTTAAGCAGTCATGTATAACCTCACGTATACGCTACCAGATGAGTGGTAGCTCGCATACACCGAAATACCTAATTTGCGCCTTTATTAACTCAAATTTTGAAACCTAAATAAAAAATGTAATCCACTAGAAATGAAGAGGAGGGGAAGAGGAATTACCTGGTCCAAACGGTCTCTGATTTCGTCACTCAATGCTCCTGCAATCACCAGTTGAAGATCGGAGGTAATTTGGTCCAATTTTCACTATTTGGGTAAAAAAGTCAAATGACATAGTAAATTTTGGTTTTTGTTACTATTTATAGCAGTTTTTACCCACTTTCTATAGTTTCGAATCGTATTTTTGCCTAATGGACTAATACAACAGTGGATTGAGTTGGTTTTTGTATTTTTCACCAGGGATTCTTGTGGTTTTTAGTGTTATGTTGACCGTTTGTAACTACGAGCATGTATCTTCGCTACCCAACATATAGGATAGGTATCCATTCCATCATGCACATTTTCATTGTCATATAACGTTCACTCATATGCCTTAGGTACGAACCCATTTTTTGTGACACAGAACCCTCCATCTGCTACAAGATGTGTCATTATCAAATGGTAGAGACTTACCAAACATGGGTACCCTAGTTAGATCCTCTGCTCCATTTGGTGCCCATGCAGAGATTTTTTCCATAGGATTGGGAGTCCCTTATAGCTAATACATGATATGCTGAGCCTCATTTCTCACTCATAAACATGCCAACCTATTCCTAGAGGACTCCCAACTGAGTTTGATTTAAGCTCTTTTTCGACTCGTTTTAAAAAAGCGAAAAGATTTTCGAGTGAACTTGTCTCTTTCACACTCATAAATTGGATTTGAAAGGACATCTATTTGGTACACATTTATCCCTTTTTCAAACCAAGTAGACTAAAGATTATGAAAAAAGGACATTTTTTGGCGTTAAGTTATGATTTCATCTCATGCCCTTGCTTGCAGTATTGAGCCTATAGCCGATTCTCGCTTTACGTTATAAATTGTTTGCCTCAACAGTTTTTCATCCTCAACCAAGCAGAGCCTCGTTTATATCCTTTGCAATTTGACACCCTATACCCAGGAGGGAACATTCCCCCGAGTGTCCATTTCCAGCGTGCACCTCCTTGCATGCACCTCCTTGCATTGAGCATAGGTATGTTCCACTGCTGGAACTAGGTTTTCTTACTAGCGACACGTGTTTCCTCCTCTATATCATAGCATTCATTTGACTATGAAAGAACACAAAAAGTCGGGTGGGAAGGGAGTATTATCTTATATGTGATGGGGTGGATGTCTATAGTTTCTCATCCACACAAAAATTACATCATTTGTGATGGGGTGGTCTACAGAGGTGGCATCTATAGACATTGTTACAAAACTTAAGCACATTGTATGTGATCAGAACATCATAGTGCATATTGCACATATTGATCTGCTTGATCAGTTGTGCAATATCAATTCACATTCAACATATTGATAATGACCCAAGGGGTCTTATTTTATAGTCTCAAGATCTAATTGACTCCCACAAAATCTAGAAGATCTTGTCCACATATAACCATAGGTGGTTAGATTTGACCCCACAAAATCCACTATGTCAAGTCGGCTCGACAGGATTTGACTCGACTGACTTTTCGTCCAACTCATAGTCAATTTCAATGTTGGTCAATCCACCACCCAACTATCTTTGACTGTTGGTCGAATGTCCAACCAACAGGCACATTGACTACCTGACAGACTGGTGTAGTGTGTTGGACGATTGTTCGATCGACCATATCCAAATGTAGGTCGACCTCTCGACTGAATGAACTTAGGAGATGTGTGATGAACCATCATTGCTCGATGTGCAAACACCCCCCCATCAACACACAAATCTGGATATTTAGGAACAGAAATTACATCACTAGAACACCACCCCATAATTCCATCTTCCTAAATCCCAAGAGAAGTGCAAAGCTTGATAAATTTGGCTTCAAATAAAGGTTTGGTGAATATATCAACAACTTGATCTTCGGTGCGACAATATTCAAGAGAAACAACATGGTCATGAACTAATTGTCGTAATTAGTGAGCATGGAGATCAACATGCTTCATATTATTGTGAGAAATAGGGTTGTCAGCAACATGTATGGCACTTTGGTTATCAAAATATATTGTAGTTGAGGTATGAACAGGAAAGCTAAGCTCTCCCAAAAGTTGGCGAATCCAAACTGCTTTAGTACCAGCTTGAACAACGCCAAGATAGTTTCCTATGTAGTTGAAAAATAGACTACCTTCTATTTCTTGCACGACCGCACCAAAGGTCCAGTTCTATAGTGAAACACATACTAATAAGTGGACTTCTTATCATCACCTTCACCAACCTAGTCAGAGTCGGTGTAGTCGACTAGCGAATCTGAACTACGATAATATTTGATACCAAAATGAGTGGTACCCTTCAGATATCAAACAATGTGTTTGACTTCTTTCTAGTGGATTTCTCTAAGATCCTGCATGAATCAAGAAACCACACTAACAAAAAAGAAGATATTAGGTTGACTATGAGTAAGATAAATAACACTTTCAACCAATTGTTGATAAAGTGTAGCATCAACAACGGGTGTTTGACAGGTTTTAGTAAGCTTCACTCCAGACTGAAAGGGAGTGGCACAAGGCTTGCAATCAACCATATTAAATCGTGTCAACAGATCCATTACATATTTAGACTGAGAAATGAAAAAACCATCACATAGTCGTAATAGTTGAAGACCCAAAAACTAATGCAAAGTGTCGATATTCATCATATCAAAGGAGTCAACAAGTTGTTTCTTCAATCTAAATATGAGAGAATTATTATTGCTAGTAATGATCAAGTCATCGACATATACAACAACAATATGAGTGTCTCCATTGGAGTGGAGAACATATAGGTTGTGATCATATTCACACCATTTGAAACCAAGTCAAAGAAATAAATTGTATATCTTAGCATATCATGCCCGAGGAGCCTACTTCAAACCATAAAGCAACTTCTTGAGTTGACATACCAAATTGGAATCAGTCACAAAACTAGGTGGTTGTTCCTTGTAAATTTATTCATATAAGTCATCGTGAAGGAAAGAAATTTTCACACCCATCTAATGGATCTGCCATCCAAAGTGAACAACAAGGAAAGAATCAGTTGAACATAGTTCATATTTGTAACAGAGGAAAAGGTTTCAGTGTAGTCGATGCCTTCTTGTTGAGAAAATCCCTTAGCGATGAGGCATTCTTTAAGTTTCTCAACAACACCTTCAGAGGTAAATTTGGTCTTGTAGAACCATCAACACTTCATAATTTTCTTTCCAAGCAGTCGTGGAACCAAGTCCCAAGTGTGATTCTTCGATAAAGAATCAATTTCATTATTCATTGCTTGTTCCCATTCAGGTCAGTCTTTGGTGTCTGAGTAGGTAACAAGGTTAGATATGTCAAGGATATGAGTCATCAAAGAAACGATGGTATGTTGCTTATGACTTCGAGTCTGTTATCCGTAAGAGGCATCTCCGACATCATCTCCAGTGGATTCAAGTGTCTTGGCATCCCATCAGGGTATACAAGAAACAAGTGAACCACGGTTCACAATGGCAGGTTGATCAGAAGTTGGAGGTGTTAGAATGTGCTCGTTTAACCATAGAAAATATCATTATTGTCACCCAACCATAGGCCGAAGCCACCCCCGAGCACCTTGACCTTGACGGAGAGAATAATCCTGGTAGCAAATCAATAGCCAAGCAAGGATAATGCACCAAGCAAGAAGTAACCAAATATGATCAGAGAGTCCAACCCAAAAAGATAGAAACTATAGACTTCAGAACTGGTAGCATCACCTTCTCCAGGGATTGCGCACAAGATTGCCCAACTGTAGTGCGCACAAGTGTCTCTCTACAATTCTGAGAGTTGTGTGTAAAGTGAAGACTAGCACCTTGTATTTATACTAGTTCTAGTGGACTTCCTGGGCCGACTTCTCATCCTGGGTACTAATTAATTCATATTAATTATCTCTCTTAGCCGACATCTCTTCTAGGGTTACATTCACTTATTTTCTTTCTTTCAAAATATTCTAATCTTATCAAAGGTCACATTGGAGGTTGATACCTCCCGAAGCTACCATAATATCAACACTCCCTCCTAGCTAAGGAGGTATAGATGATAATGGTCTTGAGCACAAACAGACCATTCAACTGGTAGCATCATTATAGCCACACAAGCTAATTAAATCACGAGCATCATCACTACTATCCAACTGGATAATCTCCATGACAACTGGTACAATGTCAACTGATAGAACACAACTGTGTTTTTCCATAGTAGTACACAACTACTCAATCTGTGACACATAGTCACAAACAGTGGAACATATCCACCACAGTAGCATACCTCTACTGTCTGGAGACATACAGTCTCCATAGTAATCATATCAACTGATATCAACCTGCATAGAAAAAATGTTATGATATAAACTGAGTCATCTGGGCCATTCTTCCACTCACATCTGTGAGATCTGAAAGAGGATCTTCCCTCAGAGTAGAACATCAATGATGTCCTATCAAGACTATTATTCTCAAGAAAGGAAGAATAATTGTCCTGATTTCTGAGCCTGGACCATTCCCTATCCCGGCCACTCCTTTGACACTAAACAAAGTGCACCCTGGAGAGAATGAATCTGCCCTAGGGAATGTTTGTCCCTAATTGTTGAACCTAGACCATTCACCTATTTGGGCCATTCCTTCGACACTAAACAAAGTGAAACCTGGAGAGAATGAATCTACCCTAGGGAATGACTGTCTGAACCATTTCCTAAGGAAATGATTGTCCTGCGCCAACCTCCAAAATGGACCATTCTTCAAAACTGCTCACAACTGTGAGCTTCGAAAGAATGACTGTCCGACGAGGTGGACCAGTCTTCTTGACCACTACTGAGAGTGACCATCAAGAAGAGAGACTATCCTAGACCATTTCCCAAGGTAACCACAAGGGAAATCATTGTCTATGGTACATCAACAATCCATCAAACCATTTTCATTCTAAAAGTGACCATTCGATCTAGACCATTTTCTGAACTGAAAAATGTCTGTCCGTTAGAAATCTCAATCACTTTCCGAACTGGAAAGGAACTGCCCAAGCTGGACCATTTTTTGAACTTGAAAAATGACTGTCCTCAAATCAATAATATGTTAGTGATCCCTCCCAACCTGGAGAGTCTCTTCCCTTTCAACTAAGGGATTTATTTCCTCAATCCCCAATTTGTCTCGGAAATATGAAAACTTTATTCTGGACAGAGGCTTTGTCAGGATATTTGTTGTTTGCACATCTGTGGGGATATATTGGAGCTTTACTTCTCCTTCCTAGACTTTATCTCGAATAAAGTAGTATTTGATCTCAATCTGTTTCAACCGTTCATGAAACACTAGGTGTTCTGATAGCCTTATACAACTCTAATTGTCACAGTGTATTATGGCAGAATCTAGAACCTAATCAAATAATCAAAAAATCATCTTTCTCAACCGTATTGCTTTTGTACATGCCTCACATGTTGCGATATATTCTACTTCTGTTGTGATGAGTGCTACAGACTTTTGTTTCCTGCTGCCCCAAGATATCATAGCAGAGCCCAAGTTGAAACACATCCCTGAAGTACTCTTTTTGTCTTCTGCACTTCCTACCCAATATGAATCTGTGAATCCATGAAGTTGTATATCACTGGATGTTGTATATCTTAAACCATAGTTTAGTGTCCCACGGATATACCTTAGAACATGCTTTGCAGTTGTCCAATGCTCATGTCTAGGTTCCACCTGGAACTGGCTTAGTGTGTTCACGACAAAGAAAATGTTTGGTCGAATATTTACCAAATACATCAATGACCCAATCAATTGTCGATATAGTGATGGATATACTGGATTAGAATCTGAATCTCTTACTTTTCTTATATCTGTGGTCACAGGAGTGTCCATGGATTTGCAATCCATCATTCCAAACTTCTGAAGAATCTTTATTGCATACATTCCTTGTCCAAGGAATAATTAACCACGCTTCTGCCATACTTCTAGTCCCAAGTAATAATGCATGAGACTATGATCTTTCATATCAAACTCACAAGCTAGTTCCTTTCTGCACTGGATGATGAGAGACTCTTCTCCTATTAGGAATAGATCGTCGACATATAGAAGTAGAATCACAAGTGCATTGTTCACGACTTTGTAGTAAAGATTTGGATCTGCATGACTTTTGGTCTCATTAGGTAGTTGTCTATTCTGGCATACCAAGCTCTTGGAGCTTGCTTGAGTCAATATAAATATTTCTTTACTCTACAAACATGAGTGTCTCAGGAATGTACTTCAAACCCTTAAGGTTGTTCAATGTATACTTCTTCTTCGATTGCTCCATTGAGGAAAGTTGTCTTTACATCCATCTGATGTAAACTCCATCCCATGGAAGTGGCAAGAGACATGATAACTCTAATGGAAGTATATTTGGAAACCAGATAAAATGTTTCATCATAGTCTTCTCCCTCCTTCTGGGAGAACCCTCTGGCTATGAACCTTGCTTTATATTTTTCCACGCTTCCATCTGCTGCATGTTTGAACTTATATACCCATTTTGATGTTACTACTGATTTTTGTTTAGGTATAGGCACAATTTCCCATACATTATTTTTCATGATAGAATGGTGTTCTCCTATCATGGATTCTTTCCATTGTTTCTTTTGAACTGCCTCTTCAAACGTGGTAGGTTCTTCATCTAGAATCTTTGTCATACATGCTGCATAGCTGGAGAATATTTTGGGCTTCTTACTTTTTCTGAAGGTCCCACTTGGGGCCTTGAGTCTTTCTGCTTCTTGTAGGGTAGCTTCAAGACAAGCTAGTCATTTCTTGGTCTTAGGTACAGTGTCTGAATCAATGGTCTCACATTGTTGCATTGGATGATCAAGTTTTTATTTTTCTTCATTTTGATTTTCTGGAAGACATGTGCCTTCTTCAATAGGCTCTTCATACTCTTGTTCTTCTACAGTTTCTTCTATGGATTTGTTGAAAGCCATATTTTCATTGAAGGTCATGTCTCTGTTGAATTCAATCTTATGTTGTTCCGGGATATAGATTCTATAGGCTTTGGATGATTCACTATATCCCACGAATATGCCCTTCTTTCCTGAGGGTTCTAATGTATTCCTTTTGTCCTTGGGAATGTGAAAGTAAACAGGGCATCCAAAGATTCTTAAGTTTTCCACATTAGGTTTTTTTCTTGAGAAGGCTTCTTCTGGAGTCATATCTTTCAATATGCGGTGAAGAATTCTGTTCTGAACATATATTTCTATCATGGTTGCTTCTCCCCATAAAAACATAGATAAACCTTGATCATTTAGTAATGCCTTCACAGTTTCTTCAATAGATATGTTCTTCCTTTCTGCTACACCATTTTGTTGAGGATTATGAGGAACAATAAGCTCCCTCCTAATCCCTTCCGATTTGCAAAAGGCAACGAATTCCTTGGATGTGTATTCTCCTCCATTATCTATTCTCAAGGTCTTGATTTTCTTGTTTGTGATGTTCTCTATCTCTGCTTTGAATTCTTGAAACTTGTTGAATACTTCGTCCTTTGTCTTCAAGAGATATAACCAAGTCTTTCTTGAGTAATCATCTATGAAGATTACGTAGTAAAGATAACCTCCTAGATATTTGACTGGCATTGGACCGCAAACATCTGAATGTACTAGATCTAGAATCTCCGTAGATCTATTGTTGTTGCTTGGGAATGGTTTCTTGATATTCTTTCCAAGAGCACATCCTTTGCAAATTCCTTCATGTGTAGACTGTAATTCTAGTATTCCTTCAACCATCTTTTTGAGAAAAGGTAATGCTTGATAGTTAATATGAGCATACCTTTTGTGCCAAAGTTCATTGGGATTGACTTCATCATGTACAAGAGCTTCATCATTTTGTTCTATTAGTCTATATAAATTTCCTTCATGGGTTCCAATAACCCTAGCATTCTCTATGCTAGAGTCTTCATGCCAAGAAAACACTTTTCCATCTACAAAAGCTATTATGTTTCCTTTGTCATCTAGGCAAGATATGGATACAAGATTCTTTTCTAAACCAAGTACACATAAGACATTGCTCAAATGAACATTGTTACATGTTTTCAACTTGATGGAGGCTTGTCCAATTCCTTTGACTGAGTAAGTTCTTTTGTCTCCAAGCTCTACCTTGTGTGATGTCTTCTTTTAATTTATATTGGAGAGTATGGCTTGATCTCCCATCATATTCCTAGAAGCTCCACTTTCAATTATCCACATGTCATATTCAATCGTTCCTGTGAGTGTTGAGTAGTGTAGATGACTAATCTTTTCATTCATGAATTCGGTTGACTGGTGATTGGTCACGCTTTGATCCAAAATTTCAAATTTCACGTTTCTGCCTTCTGAGAGTGCCAAGAGGTGTGTTTGACTAAGGCACACTTGAATACCTTCTTCTTGAGCGAGATGTTCCATCATAAGGTGATGGATCAAGTTTTAGGGTTTCTGCAGCTGCACCTGCTAGTAACCCTAGAGGCAATGCTTTGGTAACTGTTCCTGCTAGAAAATCCTAGTGGAATTTCTTCAACGAGCTTAGTATCCTTATGGCTATGCTTCCTTCCAGCGGTTAGACTGAATGAAGGAGGTGTGGGCCCATAACCTATTAGAATGTGCTCATTTAACCATAGACAATATCACTATTGTCACCCAACCATAGGTCGAAGCCACCCTCGAGCACCTTGAACGTGGAGGAGAGAAGAATCCTGGTAGAAAATCAATAGCCAAGAAAGGATAATGCACCAAGCAAGAAGTAACCAAAGTTGATCAGAGAATCCAACCCAGAAACATAGAAACTATAGACTTCAGAACTGGCAGCAACACCTTCTCTAGGACTTGCACACAAGACTGCCCAACTGCAATGCGCACAAGTGTCTCTCTGTGATTATGAGAGTTGTGTGTAAAGTGAAGACTAGCGCCCTGTATTTATACTAGTTCTGGCAGACTGCCTGGGCCGACTTCTCATTCTAGGTACTAATTAATTCATATTAATTATCTCTCTTAGTCGACATCTCTTCTAGGGTTACATTCACTTCTTTTGTTGCTTCCAGAATATTCTAATCTTGTCAAAGGTCACAATGGAGGTTGATACCTCCCAAAGTTACCATAATATCAATAGGAGGGTCTTCAGTCAGTGGTCTAGTTAAAACAGAAGAAATCAAACTAGTCGACTTAGAGGTCGATGGTTGAGTTGAAATAGGCAGAAGGTTCGACGGACCAGTCGAAGGACTGAAGAGTGGAGTAGAAAAACCAATGTCTAAGAAAACATCAAAAGGATAATCATATAGCAATCCATAGGAGGCATTCGACAAATTAACTCTAGAATACTTCTCATCAAAATGAACATTACAATGGATAATGATCTTTCATATAACAAGATCAAACAAGCGATAGGCCTCAATTCTTCAAAGTATCCCATCATGATGCAAGCATGAATTTTTGCATCCAAAGTCTTTCAACAATCATCAGGAATGTAGGCCCAGAAAACACATCCAAATACATAGAGGTGGCCAACAAAAGGTTTCTTTCCATACCATCGTTCAAATGGAGTCATTGAAGGAACGACTCAAGTCAAGACGCGATTGAGTAGATAATTGGAAAAATACATTGCTTTAGCAAAGAAGCAAGGAGGTGGGTCTTTAGCCTACATAACACATCTAGACATTTCAACTAACATCCAATTCTTATGTTCTGCAACTCCATTCTGCTGAGATGTGTGAGGAGTTTATCGTTGCTAGTTAATACCAAATCAAAGTAGGTATTATTCAAAAGGTCAATTGACATACTCACCACCATTTTCTGATCTCAAGCACTTGATAGTGACCACATTGCTCTTAAGCAAAGGTCCATAATTATTTGAACTTCTCAAAGGAAAGATTTTTATTATTTAGGAAAAATACCCATGTGAAACGAGAGAAATCATCAATGAAAGTTAAAATGTACCTTGCACCTATTAGTGAAGGTAAGTCGATAGAACAAACATCACTATGAATGAGTTCTAGTAGGTTTTGCACTCACGAAGCTTGTTTAGAGTCAAAATTTTCTTGATTATGCTTCCCAAGTACACAACCATTACATACACCTTCAAGGGGAAACACCCTCGACAAACCAATAACCATGTTCTAAGTTGAAAATGCCTACAAACTTCGAAAATTCAGATGTACGAGTCGTTCATGCCAAATTCAACTTCTCTCATTAGTGTGAGCAATAAGTGTATTCGGTTCAGATTTAGGTTGATTCAATTCACGAAACTTGTATAAGTTGTCCATCGGTTCCAGAATCCTGTCAGCGACAATTGACTTCCCTTTCTTCAAATCCTGAACATAGAACCAATCTAGAAAAAATTCCACAATCATATCGGTATGAGTCAACTGAGAAAAAAAAAATAGATTGGAACTGAGGTTTGGCACATGATAGACGTCGATAACTTTACCATGTCGACAAGCTACATCACCCTTACCAACAATATCCAAAGAAAAATCAATAACAACATAGATTCTACTCTCCTCATCTTTATTCAGTCTTGTGAATAAAGTGGCATTTTTTTCCATATGATGAGTTCACCCAAAGTTGAAAACCCATTCATTATGTGAAGTATGAGACATCAAGGCCTGAGAAGTCCCGACTTGGAAGGTAAAATTATCAATGAGTTGATGAACAATCGACACGTCTCATTCAAGTCTCTTAACCTTCTCCTCTAGATCGTCATGCTTCTTGAAGTATTTCTTCTTGACATGTCCAGTCTTTCCATAGTATCAGCATGTCTTCTTATTTTGACTTCATTGTGGTTGTCTCTGGGGTCCCTGATCATTATATGTAGGTTTCTATGTAGAGGCATCAATATGCACTTTATTCCTAGAATCCATCTTTCCCTTACCCTTGAGTAGGTGGGCTTGATGTTTACCACCAAGATTTCTCTCTTCAAGCAATCTATGTTGATCACTAATCAAAACTTCAAAGGAGTAGTCCTTACCATCTTGCTTGAGTGTGTGCCAGTTGGTGTGGAAGGTTGATACAGACACATCAAATGGTGTTCTCAAATTTATTAGTACTAGATCAATGAGTTTTTTATCCTTTTTTTGTAGTTCTCTCCACATTCACTCAACTTCAACTAGAGTTCCTTAACACGTGCCAAATATTTCTCCATTCTCTCAAAGGAATGAGGTTCGAGAGAGATTAAATCTTTCTCTAACTACACGAAGTGGCTCTCGTTGACTTGGTCAAACAAGGTCTTCAACTTCTTCTAGAACAAATGCAGACATTCAAGTCTAATGAGAAGAAATCAAATTTCTTGCAAGATGTAGGTTGTGATGACCCCTACAGCCTCATCCTTCTTTCCATCAATAGCAAATTTTGTCGAAGCATTTGTTGGATCTGGAATCACAACCTTGGTATATTTCCACAATCCCTTACTCTTCAATAGTGTTTCCATATCTAGATCCCATACTGCATAATTTAATCCATTCAGAACAATAGGATCGATCTTTGAAGCCATCTTCGATAGGCAGAATGGTATGTTTCAATAAGTTCCAATAAACAAACCACCACCCAGAGTCAATCACACAATAGATCTGACTCAACAATGTTTGAAGATAACAGGTTGAGGTTTAAACCATCGACTTTGATGCCATGTTGGGGAATAAAATGGAACATGATATGAAACAAAGAACACAGTACTGCAAATAATCGAAGAGGGGAAAAAAATCTCTAAGAATGGAGGTGGAATCTATAGACACCATTACAACATTTAAGGACAATGTATTGTGATTAGAACATTACAATGCATATTGCACATCTTGATCTACATGATCAATTGTGCAATATCAATTCACATTCATCATATTGATAATGACCCAAGGGGTCTTCTTTTATACTCTCAATATCTAACTGACTCCCACATAATCTAGAATATCTTGTCCACATATAACCATCGGTGGTTAGTGTTGACCCCAAAAACTCCTCTATGCCAATTCGGCTTGATAGGATTCGGCCAGACCGAATGTCTATCCAACTCATAGTCGATTGCAGGGATGGTCAATCCATTGCCCGACTATTTTGGACTGCTAGTTGATTGTCTAAGTGACAGGCGCATCGACTACTCAATCGATTGGTGTGGTGTGCTAGTTGATCATCTGACTGACTGTATCCAGAAGTAGGTTGACCTCTCAACTGACTGAACCTAGGAGACATGTGATGAACCATCAATGCTTGATGTCCCAACAAATTCTACATGTAGTATGATGATCAATTGATGATTAAATATATATAATTTAAGAATACAATTGTAGAAACATATACCTCACTTATACAAGCTTCTCTACAATTCGTATGCAACCAAAAATAAGTATGATGGGCATTAATATTGTATTTCAATAGATATCAGTGGGGTAACAACCCAAGTATAATATCATCCACAAAATGAAAATTAGAATCTCCAAAACCAGGTGGTTCTCTACATCTCTCCCCAACTAAATAAACTGAAATAATGCCCAAAGTAGTGAGAATGGTGTCCACCATCGCATCCCTAACCTCAACTATGAGAAGCGATGGGTCGGCTAACTCCTTGGGAAAAAAAATACTATTGCTCAGTAATGGTGCCAATATTGCAAGAAGTGGTACAAAAGTAGGTTCTTCACTAGCCCAAGAAAATCATAACTACATCCCCTACCAAAACCATAAAAGTGTAATGATGTGCAAGTATAGTTAGGATGCATGTGCAACAAAATTTTGGCAAAGATATGTATTGCAAAATATAATGGAACCTCATCATGGTAGGGTAACATGCCCATGCCTTGATAAATCTATCATAAATATGACATGTTGCAACCTCAAGATTAAAATTTTAGAGCTTAATTAGTTTCCCTATCGCATGGTTAAGAGGGATCTCAAATAGTGTACCCCTCACATAATTCCCTCTTGTTGTAGCTTTCACTACCTCCCAATTATTTTTTCCAAATACCTAGGTCCTCCTCCTCATGATAACATTATGCCAAAGGGAACTCTATGGTCCCACCCTCCAATACTGATCCATCAACTAATCGACACTCTCTAGCATCATTGACATTAATAATCCAGTGGATCTATCATGAGGAATGGCTAGGATCTCCCTACCCAACCAATTGTACTGCTTAGGTATCTCCTCAAGGGTTATCTGTGTCACCTCATTCTCTTATGGAGCGGGAGATGCAAAACAATACTATCCACTAAGGACCTCTTCATGTTATACCAAAAAACATATATACATTAAAATCCATATTTTCTTATGAATTCAAATTTTCAAAATAAAACATATCCATAACTGAAAAAAATAAAAATAAATATGCATTTAATACCTAGGTCTTAGAACTTCTTTCTATCCCCTTTTGATGAATGTGTACTCCAGGATGGGATAGGTGCATTACCTCTTTGACTATTGCTACTATGACTAGTGTTAGCACCAGAAGTCACCTCTGGATTGTAGCAGAGGTAAGCCCGATACCCATCAGTGTTTTTGGGGTGGATGTTGGTTTAAATGTGGATGGTCGATGGCCAAAACTAAATCAACATGAAAGATGTTCAACACAGAACTAGACATGAAATGCACAGGGAAGTGAGGGCCACATTAACTTCAGTCAGTAAATTGAGTTAAAGCGAGAGCAGAGGGAAGAGTTAGGAGAAAGGGTGAAGGAGACTGCTCTGGGCATCAGGCCTTCCAACAACTCACAGAAGAAAACCCAAGCTCAAGAGCATTCTTGAGCTCAAATTCAGACACCGAAATATGTCTGCAAGGGACATAGTTGCAGCTGCAATATGATCAAACCTCCATCATCCTGCAACTGTAACAGCTCGACTGGATCTTCCATGCCCGATCCATTCATTGTGAGAAGGAAAAGATAACACAAGGAAATGAATAAGACTGACCATGATACTGCTATAATCAAACCTCCATTACAACAGCATAATGATCCTCGACTGGATCCTCCATGCCCAAGTGTCTTAAACAATTTTACAGACAAAAATGAAAAAGGAAAGGAGGTTGAATTATATTAACATGAAAGTATCAAATCTATTACATAACCAAAGAACAGCTCTGGCAGGACAAAATTACAGATTGGGAGCTCTGCTCAACCAAAGACCTCTACAAAAATGACATAACTCCATACTTATACTCATAAATTTTGTTTCTACAGCAGAGGCATGCCCGGGTCTTCGCATTAAAATCTTTGCATCTGCATTCTTCCCGACAGACTGTGCATGCAGTCTCCTGTCAGAAGTGAGCTTTGTCAGACGCAATCGTGTTTCATATGAGTTGAATACTGACAGCCCTTTCTCAAGATTTCCTTTTATGGCGGAAATTATGCTCAACCATCACCAACCACCCTCAATAATTGCTTCATTGGAATCGAGAAGGCCCGAGTCGGAACTACACCTGTGGAAATTGGTGGCCTCTAAGTCTGTCATATGGAGCTGAGTTGGACGCTTCCAGGGATGACCGGGCAACAGACGTGGATGAAGGTCTGGTGGATGATTGGCATGATGGCATGCTTACTGGGTGTGTGATGGCCAGGTGGAGGAGACACGGAGGCCGAGAAGATGTTTCGGGATTAATCCGTAAGTGTGGACACGAACCGATCTCCCTAGATCCACCTGGATCTAGAACAAAACAAGACAGAATAATACACTTTCCCTAGATCTAACCTATTGAATGAACTAGGAGATAAGGATTATAGACATACCTTATGAACGCTTTCCTTAGGTCTCTGTTGTTCTAATCTTTGCTCCAATGCTCTTGCACCGTTCAGATCACAACAGTACAAACCAATCGAAGTAAAGGCAGATTAATATATTCAATATCTAGTCTATACATATGATCAAGGAGTTATGTAATAAAGTGACATCA
>ML777751.1:58128-91396 GCA_009831015.1 Picea engelmannii | reverse complement strand
AAGGAGTTATGTAATAAAGTGACATCATCTTTATGGGAAAGGGACATATTATTGTATTGAATTAATTGAAAGTGAAACTTACAACCTGAGCCTTGATGTCGTAGGTCTCCTTTCGATGGCTCCTATCTCTGACACACACACTTTCTCATGCATGAAGAAAATCAACCACTTTTGATGACCTTACTGTTGTCTCTATCTGCTGTAGCATCAGTCCTTCATACAAGCTTTCAACAATTCTCCAATCAATCTCTTGCTAGTGTGCTTCTAACCTTTTCCATGAGCAATCTCCTCAATATATAGGAGAAGATAATTTAGTTACTTGGATAGGAAATGATCCCAAGATATCTGGAATGCCAGCACCTGAACAACCATTCGAAGCCAACTCATGTTTCTAGAAGATTCCCTTCTAGAAGATTCGAGATTTTTATCTTTTTCCTTCCTTTGGAACATGTTTGCACCCTGACAGTTAGGTATAGTGCGAACCATTCGCACCCTAGATTAATGCAGCCTGCGAGAATCAGGCATTCTCATAGGCAGCTATATAGGTAGCCTGCGAACATCCCTTAAAAGCATAATTTCTGGAAGCAGACAAATGTAACTTTTCTCAGGAAAGTGTTCTTAGTGAAGAGCTTGATTTTCCATCATCATAGCATCATCATAACATCATCACAATGACCAGAATTGTGGATAACAGAAGAAGTTGTGGGGGAGACACAAGCGGGAGCTGAGGTGTAAGGGGACAGAGGTGATGTGGAGGAAGGTGGCATAGTTGGTGGGAGATGAGAAGGCGAGATGCGGCAGGTGGGACAATGAGTGGAGGACAGGTGTGAAGGAGCGATAGGGGATCGAGGGATGTGACAGACAGAGGAGAGAGAGAGAGAGAGAGAGTGGGGGATAGGTATCGGCGAGACATAGTGGCCACATGTCGACCCAGAATAGGGCGCTAGATGCACATGCTCATATCGGGGCCACAAAAAGCAGTTTGAAACTTCCTAGCTTTTGGGCCTGATGTTTGTCTCTGGCTGACATGTAGTGTCCTTTAGAAAACCATGGTTTTCCCCAGCCCACTCTACATTTTTTATCAACCGTGCATGTTGAGGCCCCGATATGGCCATTCACTGTCAATCTAGAGAGCACATATCTCAGCCGCCCAGATCTATACGCCTCTTATCACAAGGCGCCAAATGGTCACATCACTCTGGCGGACTTAGGATAAGCGCCATTTAGTGGTTTGTTTAACCCCATTCTTCATATTTTTCCACCCAAAAGCCAAATCTAGAGGGGAAAACACCCCCTACAATAATATGTGATAACATTTGGCTCCATGGGAGATACAGTCCTCCCTGCAAGGCTCTAAGATCGCCTTTTGCAGTTCCAGATGCCTTTTGTTGGGCTATGGAGTCAAGCTCAAAACACCCTACTGAGGAATATTTGCCGAAAAATAAAATGAAAACAAACTTACAAGGGCTCTAAGGAGCCTATTTATGTACAATCCTAAACTAATAAAGTTTTACATGGTGCTAGGTGAAGGAAAATTTCCACCATAGCCAATCAAGTAACTTCCTGAATGGAAGCTCCTTTACTCTGTGGGTGATCACTAGCAGATGATGCAACCGTGACATCAGAACGGTTACACCCTTCAACTGCTCCTCAAAAGATGAAGTTGAGATAAAATAGGGAGGCTCCAAGATATGAAGGAAATGCCACTCCATGTACTCGTTGACAGGCTCATAGAATGAGTGGAAAATATTGTGAAATTTGTAGCAGAAAGCCTGTTCTGCTCCACAACTTCTCATACAGGGCTGAATAACATTGGTAGGAACAGGCGGATGGGAAGTTGATACAGGTTGAATATCCTCAAATGATGGTCGTTCGTTGATAGGCTTTGGATAGGAGATAAACTACCCCTTCTGTTTTTCCTCTGGTTCTTCTTCTTGGCTCTCCTAAGGGTCGGATTCATAATCATCATAGACAGGACCAATAGGAAAGCTCTGGTCTTCATTCTGCTGCTCAATGATTTCTGCAGGCCGAGGATGGTAGATTTCCTCTTGATAATCTTCTTTAATGAACAGAGGATAAGTCTCTATTGTATGCTCTTGGAAATCCTGTATATCCAGCTTAGAATATGATTCATAGCTGTCATACATAGGCTGGTTGATCCTCTGGTCATCAATCTGTGATGTGGGGCTTTACTGATCTTCATCTGAATAATCATCAAATCTAGGGACATCATGCACCTCGGGAGAAGAATACAGGGCCTCTATAGCCATGAAATCTTCATCATCATCCTCAGTAGAGTTGTAAAGAACATCCTCTTCAAGGGCTGGAAAATATCCTGCACTTTCTTCAAAAAGGAAGCACCCATGTTCTTCCTTCACTTCCTCTAACTCTACAAAAGGAGACTTCACCATCTCCATCAGCTCCCTCAGAGGATCTCCTTCCTCCTGGTCCTCCTCCTGGTCCTCATTAGGCACATCCATATCTTGATCATTGTCCTCATATTCCTCACAACAACTATGACAAATAAACTCAGAGGAATAAAAATTTTGATAGTGCCTAATGAAAACTGCATGAAATTCTCCTAGGGAGGAAATGCTATTAGGGGGTAAAGAATGATACCATTCACGAGCATCACCTGCTAATGAGAAAATGAACATTTTTAATAATACATCCTCATGATGTATATCCCACTGATGCATGAGTTCATGAAACTCACTGAGATGCTAAGGAGGGTTTTCCTCTACATGCCCTCTAAATATGGGCAAATAATCACCCCATTCATCCATAGTAGGAACAACATTAGGAAAACCAGGAACAACAGAAAAATTAAAAGGAGAAAAACTTTGAGTCAGGATTTTGTCCATATTGAACCAGTGGAATCGCCAATCGATTCTTCAACCATGGAGTCGTCAGGTGAATGATGCGCAGAATGTGTGTGTCTGGCCTTTGTTCACCATCAAAGACCAGATCTAATTGTCATGTTCTCTCGAGGGCTACCAGGTGTAGCCAGAAGCAGCCACACTGAAACAGTGGAGTTGAGATAGTGGAGTTGCCACAGTGGAGTCGCCAGGTGCATAGTTGTAATCTTCAAAGGTTTTGATTTCTGATGCACCTTCAGAATCAGAAGTTTGTTGTCGTTCTACCCAGGGAAAATCTTCAATTCATCCCCGACAACGGTGCCAGAAATGTTATCACCAGAAGTCGCCTCTGGATTGCAGCAGAGGTAAGCTCGATATCCATCATTGTTTTTAGGGTGGATGTTGGTTTAAAAGTGGATGGTTGATTGCCAAAACTCAATCAACATGAAAGATGTTCAACACAGAACTGGATAGGAAATGCACAAGGAAGTGAGGGCCACATTAACTTCAGTCAGTAAATTGAGTTAAAGCGAGAGTAGAGGGAAGAATTAGGAGAAAGGGTGAAGGAGACTGCTCCAGGCATCAGGCCTTCCAACAGCTCAAAGAAGAAAACTCAAGCTCAAGAGCATTCTTGAGCTCAAATTCAGACACTGAAATATGTCTGCAAGGGACACGATCGTAGCTGCAATATGATCAAACCTCCATCATCCTACAACTGCAAGAGCTCGACTGGATCCCCCATGCTCGAGCCATTCAATGTGAGAAGGAAAAGATAACACAATGAAATGAATAACACTAACCATGATACTGCCATAATCAAACCTCCATTACAACAACATAATGATCCTCGACTGGATCCTCCATGCCCGAGTGTCTTAAGCAGTTTTACAGACAAAAATGAAAAAGGAAAGGAGGCTGACTTCTATTAACATGAAAGTCTCAAATATATTACATAACCAGAGAACAACTTTGGGAGGAAAAAATTACAGATTGGGAGCTCTGCTCAACCAAAGACCTCTACAAAAATGACAGAACTCCATATTTATACTCAAAAATTTTGTTTCTGCAATAGAGGCATGCCCAGGTCTTCACATTAAAATCTTTCTGTCTGCATGTTTCTTGACAGACTGTGCATACAGTCTCCTATCAGAAGCGATCTTTGTCAGATGCAATCGTGTTTCAGATGAGCTGACTACTGACAGTCCTTTCTCGGGCTTTCCCTTTATGGTGGAAATGATTCTCAACCATCACCAACCACCCTCAATAACTGCTTCATTGGAATCGAGAAGGCCCGAGTCAACACTGCACCTGTGGAAATTGGTGGCCTCTTCATTCTGCCATCTAGAGTTGAGTTGGACGCTTGCAGGGATGACCAGGAAACAGACGTGGATGAAGGTCTAGCAGGCGATTGGCACGATGGAAGGGTTACTGGGTGTGTGATGGCTAGGTGGAGGAGACACGGAGGCTGGGAAGAAGTTGTGGGGGTGACATAGGTAGGATTTGAGGTGTAAGGGGATGAAGGTGATGTGGAGCAAAGTGGCACGGGTGGTGGGAGATGAGAAGGGGAGATGCGGCAGGTGGGATAGTGAGTGGAGGACAGGTGTGAAGGAACAATATGGGAGCAGGGGATGTGACAAACAAAGGAGAGAGAGAGAGAGAGTGGGTGACAGGTGCCGATGGGACAGAGTGGCCACATGTTGACCCAAGATAGGGCACTAGATGCACATGCTCATATCAGGGGCACTAAAAGAGGTTTGAAACTTCCCCGCTTTTGGGCCCGATGTGTGTCTCTGGCTGACACGTAGCGCCCTTTAGAAAACCACGATTTTCCCCAGCCCACTCTACATTTTTTATCGATCGCACATGTTGAGGCCCCAATATGGCCATTGACCGTCGATCTGGAGTGCGCAGATGTCAACCACCCAGATCTATGGGCCTCTTATCACAACGCGCCAAACGGTCACATCACTCCGACGGACTTAGGATAAGCGCCATTTAGTGGGTTTTTTAACCTCATTCTTCGTATTTTGCCACAAAAAGGCGAAATCCAGAGGGGAAAACACCCCCTACAATAATATGTGATAACAACTAGCACTGGTTGGTGTCACCTCATGACTAGATTATGTGGTGCCTACGAAAGTAAGACAAAATATTATTCATGATCGTAATAATTCACTTATATGTAACTCAATAAAAAAAAAATTATATGTCATGCATTGGATGAGGCATAGATCTAGGCTACCTGAGAGTAGGATCTTGAGACTTCCCAGACCCCCATCTCTCATGAAGAGAAGATCCTTGTTCTGGAGAAACATCTACATCAAATAACCAAGATGAACTGGATATATCTAAAAGATTTAGTTGAAGAAGTAACTAAGTTGTTATATCATAAATCAAAACTAACACGGGGGTTACCAAATAAGGGTTTTAAATGTTATGTGTTATAGTGGTTAAGGTCCATAGGGTTTAAGCATTAGGTAAAAAGACAACAAATTTATCAAAGTAAGGAGAGGTATAACTAGTCACCACTTAACTTTTCTAAGATGACTTGGAAGCCCAAAATGGCATGTCGACCCATGCATAAGGAAGAAGTGAGAAGGCCAAATGAATTTGGTGTTTCCCTCTTCCTTTTGACAAGTGGCATGGAATAAATGAGACACCATCCTTGCACCTACCAAAACAATGGGGTTGCTAAGACAATCCAGAAGGAAAGAAGACTAAACACTAAATGAAACACGAAGAACACACAATGCCAAATGAAAAGAATAAGACAAAAGTGAACAAGGAGGTAGAGGTAACAAAACCACAAGTGAGTGATTGGTAAAATGACAACAAAATTTTCAAGTAAGGAGAGGTCTAAGTGGTCACTAGTTAACATTTTTTAGATGAACTGCAAGCCCAAATTGGCAAACCCACCCATTCACAAAGAATAAGTAAGGAGACTAAGTAAATTTTGGGTTTCCCACTTCCTTTAGATAATTCACATGGAATAAAATGAGCCACCATCCTTACATCTACAAAAAAATATGGGGTTTCCAAGACAAGCCACAAGGAAAGAAGACCAAACACTAAATTAAATAGAAGGAAAACACCATGTAGAATGTGAAAATAAAGATGAAGGTGAAAAACAAGGTGGAGGCAATGAAACCACAAGGGATCACTTGGTAAAGAGATAACAAAATTATTAAGTAAGGAAAGGTCCAAGTAGTTATCACTTAAATTTTGCTAGATGACTTGGAAGCCCAAATTGACATGCAATCCTATGCACAAGGAAGAAGTGAGGATATCAAACAAAATTGGGGGTTTCCCTCTTCCTTAAGATGAGTGGCTTCGAATAAATGAGTCATCATCCTTACACCTACCAAAAATATGATGTTGCATAGACCTGCCATAGGGTAATAATACCAAACACTAAATGAAACACAAGAAAAACACCATGTAGAATGAGAAGAGTAAGAAAAGGGAGAATGACAAGGCAGAGGCAATGAAACGATAAGGGAGAATTTAGTGAAAAGATAAAAAAAATTCTAGGAAAGGAGAGGTCTAAGTCTTTGCCACTTAACTTTTTTGAGACAATTTGAAAGCCCAAATTGGAAATCTTGGAATAATTTAGGACACCAAACCAATTTGGGGTTTTCCACTTCCTTGATACAAGTGGCATGGCATAAACGAGCCACCATCCCCGCACCTACCAAAAATTTTGAATTGCCAAGACAAGCCACAGGATAATAAGACCAAACATTAAATGAAACACAAACTAAAACCACATAGAATGAGAAGAGAAAGGAAAAGGTGAACAACAAGGTGGAGGCAACGATACCACATGGGAGGGATTGGTAAAAATATAACAAAAATATCAAGGAGAGGTCTAAGTGGTCACCTCTTAACTTTTTTGAGATGATTTGGAATCCCAAATTGGATCGTTATCCTATACCAAAGGAAGAAGTAAGGAGACCAAATGAAATTGGGGTTTCCCTCTTCCTTGAGAAAAGTGGCACAAAATAAATAAACCACTATCCCTACACATACCAAAAAAATGGGGTTTCCAATACAAGCCACAAGGTAGGAAGACCAAATGCTAAATATAACACAAGGTAAACACCATGCAAAATGAGAAAGAGGAAGACAAAGGCGAGCAACAAGGTGGAGACAATGAATCCACAAGGGAGCCGCTTGGTAAAGAGACAACAAAATTATGAAGTAAGGAGAAGTCTAAGTGGTCACCACTTAACTTTTTTAGATAACTTGAAAGCCTAAACTGGTCAATGTCAATGCCTTGATTAATGTTGTTTCAATGGCTACAATGTATTATAGTTGTGATTTCTTTGCTTGGAAAGTGTAATTTTGTGCAAATAGCGGTGATAAAAATGTTTATTATTAGGTTTACTTGATTTTTAACTCATGGTCATCAATAGGGTAGTTTTCTTTCAATTTTTCATTCCATCTCCACTTAGTAACATGTGAGTTGCATGTTTTTCTGATACTAGTTTTTAACAATGAATTGGTCAATATTTTTCAATCCTCTATGTGATACTAGAGTGTTAAGAACCTAAGAAATCTAGAAATATAATAACCACAAATATTGAATACACAATAGATCCACAAAGCAAGATAGAAGAAACCACGCTATATTATTATCAAACCCTTAAAGTAGGGCAACACTGTACAATGGATCCTATTATGGAAGGGATCCTCTCCTGTTCACTTTCCTCTTCGAGGGGGCATCCTCCTATTGAGCTACCTCTCCAAATACAATAATTCTCTTCATATCCCATTAAATTGCTTGAACCTCTTTATATATTTCTACCATCACCTAAGAACATTCTAGAGGAGAAATCTTCTAGAAGTAGAACCTTTTAAGAAGTCCTCTTACATTTATTATATGTAACTACCCATTTAGTATATCTAACTACCATAGTGAGCCTTATTTAATAATATAGTGGACCTAGTCCACCTTACATTGAATGGCCTCCACTATTATCACTATGGGCCTTCTAGGCCTCCACTACTACCTCTCTAGCTACCTCACATTTCATCCCCCTTATGAAAGCATTGTCCTCAACGTTTGATGTACAACCATATACCAGGGTCCCATGGATAATTTTGGACCATAATGTTGAAGAAGACTGGAGAACCAAGGTGCCATGTAGAAAGGAAAGCCACCATGTTAAAGTAGTCCAACCACCATTGTAAGCCCGGGTCCCATGTCCAAGTGCTCATGTGAACTCCCCATGGAAGATTTTGGAACCCAATAACCAACTCAAAATGATGCTCCAAAGATTGACACCTATCATGTGGATCCAAATAAGAAGATCTATCCACATAGTGGAAAATGGTCATAGAATAATCTAGAAGGAATGATACCACTGTAGAATATGAAGGATGGACACTGATAATAATCATTGGCTCTCAATTTGTCACATTGATGCTCTCTACAGAAGATGGATTAGAGTCATCAAATCAAATATGAAAGTGGTTGTCATACCAGAAATGACAACTATCCATATACCAATCATCACAATCAGCCTCAAAATCATACCAAGCATATATTTCTTGATTATATTCATCCCTCATGTCCGCCATAAGAAATCTCTCCTGCATCCTATCCAATGAATCTTGAATACTACGAAAACTATCATTGAGGCCATCTCCAAGGACATGCAATTTAGCATCCAATGTGTCATACAATTGAGATTTGAATGCTTCAGCAATTTGTAGAATTTCTTTGAGGGTTTGAGAAAAAATAGTCATCCGATCATGCTATGAACTCTTCGATCCCTCAACCATCATGAAAAAAACCAAAAAATAGACCAATAAGTTATGGCAGAAAATCGTGGTTTTTTCTGGAAAAACCCTAAAAAACTGTTGGATTTAAAAATATCATAACTTCACTTCTCGGACTCCGTTTCGGTTGATTTTTTTTCTAAAATTGAGTGAAATTGTGAGAGGAACTCATATATGTAATTTATTTGGGCATATTCGGCCTCCAACTACTACAAAAATCCACCCAAAAAAAAAAATGTGCTGCCGTCAATGGAAAAAACCCTGAAATTTTGCAGATTTTAAAACTTCAATATCTTGACTTCCCAGACTCCGTTTCAGACGATTTTTTTTTCAACTTGGGTTTTTCTCCGAGAGGAACTCATATATACAAACTTTTTCTGCAAATTTTTCACAGAAATGTATCTAAAATTTCTGGAATGTCGCGACCCTCTTTTTTCTTCTCCGAAAAAACAATCTACAAAAATAAAGAATATTTGTCCACAGTGTCTACAAATATAATCACCACAAATAATGAATACACAATAGATCCACAAAGCAAGATAGAAGAAACCACCACTTTATTATTACCAAACTCTTGATGTAGGGAAACCCCATACAATGGATCCTATTATGAAAGGGATCATCTCCTGTACACTTGCCTCTTCGAGGGGGAATCCTCCTATTGAACTACAACTCACAATACAATAATTCTCTTCATGTCCCATTACATTGCTTGAACCCCTTTATATAGTGTTACCATCACCTAAGAACATTCTAGAAGAGGAATATTCTAGAAGTAGAACATTCTAAGAAGTCCTCTTACATTTATTATATCTAACTACCATAGTGAGCCTTATTTAATAATATAGTTGACCTAGTCCACCTTACATTGAATGGCCTCCACTATTATCACTATGGACCCTCTGCCCCCCCCCCCNCACTACCTCTCTAGCTACTTTACATTCCATCCCCCTTATGAAAGCGTTGTCCTCAACGCTTGATGTACAACCATATACCAAGGTCCCATGGATAAGTGTGTACCATAGTGCTGAAGTAGGCTAGAGAACCAGGGTTCCATTGAAAAATGATAGCCACCATGCTGAAGTAGTCCAACTACCATTGTAAACCAGGGTCCCATGTCCAATTGCTCATGTGAACCCCACATTAGGAGCTAGTTACCAACGTCCAACCTGCGTATTCTACAATGGTATTGTTCCTTCCATATTCATCTTTGATCATCTCCCACTATGTGGAGGGATATTATTATTTGGATCCACGTGATAGGTGTTTACATTTCTAGTTGATTATTTGTAACTAAACAAATTGACAACAACATTTATGTTTCTAGTTTTATTTCCAACCACGTATCAACAAATTCTTTTCACTCCTTCGTGTGTTAATGTAGGGTTGGAAAAATCTGGTAATATTTCCACTTGCTAATTCATAGTTGGAAATGAAACCACTAACATAAACATATTAGTTGATACAATGTAAACAAAAAAATTAAAGTTCTGACAACATAAATGTTGTCAATTGATCAAATTTAAATAAATGAATTAAACTTTAATTACATAGATTTTGTAATTTATTTGGGAAAAAATGAGAGATGGATGGTCAAATGATAGATCAAGGTTTTATCTTGATTGAGCTCCTGTGTGTCTCAATAACGGTAAAAGAAAAAAAAGGCTCACAAGCTCATTTTTTCTTTTTATAAAAAAAACAATGAACTTGATCAAACTTCTAACCCTTAATCGAGGTATAAACCTTGATCAAGAGTTTATTTAACATTGTCCAAGACATCAATCAAATTTCTATTGACACCATAAAAAGTCATCGATTAAGGGATTTACTTAACACTCGATGAAGATTTTATAGCTCAATTGAGAGCTTAAAAATACACCTCAATTGAGGTTCTATTGGCACCATAAAAAAGACTTAATAGAGAGATTTATTAAGGACTTTGTCGTTCCAGAGTCTGTACTTAAGGCTTAGAAGTACAGTGTCTAGGAATCTGAAAGTGAGTAAAGGGTAGAGAAAGAAGAAACGTCAACCTTTGGCAAGGGAAACTAGGGATGATTTCTGTGTTGGCGTTGTCTAGCTTCCAACTGTTCCTGGATGTTTATATCATGTTCAATCGCTGCCTATGAACATTCGAGTTCAACCCGAGTAGTGGTTGTTTTAAGAATAGTATTGAAAAGGTTTAAGGCAATATGTGTTTGATCTGATAATCCAGGTTCGATATTAGGCTGTCTTGACACAGGGACAGTCATGGAGGAACAATAAAGTAAGAAAACCTCAGGGGGAATTTAAGTGCTGTCTCAATTCGATCGTATAAAAGAGAGTTTACGGTTTCAGGAATAAAAAAGGGGTGCAAATCAAAGGCTCTTTCCCGTAACTGGGTTATATTTTAATAAAATGTATGAGGTGGGAGAAAACATTTAGCTGTCTATCGAGTAAGGCTCCTATCAAGGGAGAATCTCACATATAAAGAGAAGAAGAAAAATGTAAAGAAATAACTCGATGAAGCATAAAATATATATAGAATTCTGAAAGTGTTGACTGGTCTTATACCTACTGATAGCTGGTAAAGAGGAAAAACAGTAAACAATATAGAAAACCAAATTTCATTCACTATAGTAGAGGTTGCACAAAATTATAGTGAAGCATTCATCAGATACGAATATGAAATGAAATGAAATATGAGATACAAGAAAACAAACTCATAACACAGTCGTGACGGAATTGAGAATCTTCGGATTTGTGTTATATTAACTCTCAAAATGTAAAACCTCTATTACAATCGAAACAAAAAGGTCCAACCCTTTTTCTTTCTTTCTATGGCATATTTATACAGTTTTACAATAAGATGGAATCTCAATCTTTGCAAAATTTTCAGTTATGATAAGGAGGAGAGAAATCGTTCCATTTATTTCTCTGTGTCTTTATTTGGTGCCAGAAGCTTGTCCTCGCACATGCTCGATACAAGTGACACACCTTTCCACCAATCGAGATATCAACCTTGACGGTTCTGCTTGACAATTGGCTTCAAAAGAGTAACAATCTCGGGCTAATTGCGGCAACCTGTCTTCCATCTGTCTGTCTATGATGTCGATAGCACACAATTGCACACTTGGTTTAATCATACACTTATCTATCTGGACTATGTCTGCCATAGTCACTTGTGAGATCTCGGTCGAATCTCTTTCCTCTTTTTCATTTAAATCAAGTGAGATTTTTGCCACATTCATTTGAATCAATGCCTCGGCATTACCTCCGCTATCAATGCCTAGCAGATTACCATCTATAGAACTAAAAGTCTTTTCTAAGGATTTCATTACCCTCTTGGCTTGCAGCTTACCTTCCAAGATGTTGTGTTCCCATTCTTTTAATAGAATATTTCCTCTGGTCTACTCTGAAATGGTAAACCTGGGAGTACTTCCCGATTCCCTGTTGTTTGTAGCTATCACAGCCTCTTGAAAGGTGACCCGTGTTGCTCCAGCTTCTCTTTCTCTAACAGATAAATTTTACAAAACTTGATTAACAAGCAAGCAGTTGTCCCGAATCACCTCTACCTTAGCGAGTAAATTTCGCTGGGCCACAGAAACGCTGCTTCGAATCTCCATCACCTGGGACTGGAACATCCCGATATTTATCACTTTACTGTCGACGATTTCCACTCTAGCCTGTAGCTGTTCGATCAAATATTTTTGTTGGCCCGCTTGTATCTGACCATTCCAAACCACCATCTCTACTTGTTCGAGCTTAGTCTTGAGCAATTCTATCTCACTTTTATCGACCAACCTTGCTTACTCTATCCCTACACTCGCCTGGTCTTTAGCAGCCTCCGCTGCTGTGGCTAGTCTGGCTTCTAGGGTTTTGATGAGGCGATTTTTTCATTTCAGCTGGTTTTTCAAAACCCCGACTGAAAAATGATTCGCTATGGCATATTCCCCTAATGTCCCAGCTATTTCCGTCGTGAATTGTTCATTCTTCTTGTCCTTCCCATCAGTCAAAACTTTGTATTTCTTGGCTGTCGATTCCCCTTCCTGATAGAATTCTCTCTTTACCACTGCCTTTCTCTTCTTATCAAAGAAGAACTCATTTGGAGGGAGCTCTTCCACCCTTATAGGCCTCAATTCTTCATTTAAGATCCACCCTGGGTCAATATTTCCCTAAGTTGACTACAAGGGAGTAACAGATGCGATAGGATCTCTGATTTGCTTCGATGATTGCCCCGGAGTAGTAACCGGAGTCTGCTTCTTTGGTGGGTCGGGAGTCTTTATCTCTGCTTTCGGGCTCTTAGTTTTCTCTTCCCCGTCCTAGTGTTTTTCTTGACTGGGAGTCGCATCTTTGGAGCCTTCGGCATCTTTTTGTTTCACCTCCGCCGTACTCGGATTCTCACCCCGTAATACTGCTGGAAGACAACTGCGTCGATGTTCTTGGAATTTCAGAACATCAGCCCTCTCTTCAAGTGCCAAGGTTTGTATCCGAGCTAAAATCTCGGCATAAGATCTTGCGCCTCGGAAAATGTCATCCGAGGGTGAATTTTCATGTTCAAATCTCTTGAGTCCGCAACTGGCCAAATGATTACTCATGACCCTTTGCGGATCGTGCTTCTTGAATTCAATAAGGACCAATTTTAGGTCTTCCAGGGCTGCTGCCTCAGCTTTAGCATGCCTGAAATCTAACAAAGAATATGAATTTAAATGAACAGGAAAAGGTGGCCATACCTTCTTTGAGTATCCCTTAAGCTCCTTGCTTATGCCGCCGATTACGGTTTGTCTAGCAACTTCACGACAAGCCATCTTGTTGAGGATGAATAATGGCAATGCATGCGGGGGAAGGGAAGCCTCGAAAACCCTGAGATATGAGAATTCGGCTTCTACATACCAGTCATCTATACTGCTCGAATTTATCACTATACTGTCCAAGATCCTGGGTGGTGGGTGGCCAAAAATAGTGACATGCAGCGGTACCATCACCCAGTTGAAGATTTCATATACGAAATCTGTCGCTTTATTTTCCCACAATTTCGAATGATAGACGTGGATGGGATCAACCTCTGCTGGAGTCCAACTCTAGCTCATTAAGGGAAATGGTGTTAGAAATCACACGGCGTCCATAATGTATGTAGACATAAAAAATGAAGAAATATTTCCGCTCTTTTTCTGCGCCCGATACTCTGTAACCCGGCTGGTCAAGCTATCAGACAACATTTTCACCTAGTTGAAGGAACAGCCTTCGGCGACTTGATGTATTAGAGGCACCCATTGAAGAAAGAAATGTGAGGTGTCCTCTCTCCCGTATAATCTGCAGGTCATCATAGCTACATACTTGAACTGTGGTTCCAAGGAAGCTATTGAATATATACCATTATTGTCTGCCCTGAACTTCGCAGGGTGCAAAACCCAATCTCTTATTAAGCTAGACATAGTCTTGTCATACTGCATACATTCCTTCTGTTTGAACTTTTCCAAGAATTCAGCATCATATGTAAGGTCGGACATTGTGGGCAACTTGTACATAGCTTGCAGATGTTCAGGTCTGAAAGTCCCGATGGTGACCTTTTGCTCATTGATGATGGTTCTGGTTGGTATGTCCACATGGTATAATGCCCATCGAACCATATCATAGTAAGGGAGCAGTTGTGATCTGGCCGCTACTTTATGCATTCTCGATTGAATGACGATCTTATATTTGGTGGTTATGTCGTCTTTTTCATTGTCGTTGGAATTATCAGAATAATCCACTAATTTGGCCTGCAGAACATCAAAAATGAACGACCAGTTTGGAACAGAGTCGACACTTCGAGGTGAAGTATCAGCGACATTGTCTGAACCTTGTCCTGAAACCTCAACGCTGGCTTTAGACGCTTTTCGCGGGGCCATGATGGGAGATCCTACTTTAGCTCTTCTGCGATAAAAATACGTATACATACAGAAATTAGCTTGCTGAGAAAGTGTGCTCTACGTAATATAGAAATGAATTTGTTATAACGAATAACATCTCTATATATTCGAAAATTCGGTACTTTTTAGGAACAGATCAGTGAAATCACGCTTAAAAATAAATTTAGCAATAAAAACCCAATCTTTATTTGTCGATTCGCCTTGTTTCTAATTAATGCCATAAATTTTGGCTGTTCGAAATGTCAGTGGGCGTAAGGAAGCATTAAGACAGCCTCGTAAACTATTCATGCATCAAATCACGGGAGATACTAGTTTAGCTTAATTAATCCAGTTTTACCAAAGTTAATTAATCTTTCGGTACTCGTTGTATCGGGAATTTTTGCTTTAACCCTTTGAACCTCTAACACCCGAAATTGAGATGATTGACTTTGGTTAATAAAAACGTAATTGTGATTAGGTGCTTAATTAATTACGTAATTATTTATAGCGCCATATCACGACTCAGAGCTACGAAGGTATAGCTTCCAGGAAGTTTGCATGCTACGTTGCGAAACCGCGAGATCGCGATGATATGTTTTAATTAAAATGGAGGATAAAATCGAATTAAGTGTTTAATTAATTATGTTCATATCTTTATCGCGACTTCGTGAATCGGGGCTTAGATAGTGTAGCTTTTTAAAAGAGAACATGCCGAGTTGTGAATTTCCGATAGAACTTAACCATGGCTAAGCTTTTACCTTTAACCTTGACACGGGTTACTAAAACAAGAAATTTTTGGTTTCGGCTATCGGGGTTATGACAATAAGACTTTTGGATTTAGTGAACGCCGAGACATGAAAACCCGATGATGTTTAATCGTGATTTAGGAAAATTTTACTCTCGTTACTGACCTGGGTAAAATTTTAAAACGATTTCGTCGTTTCGTTGTTCGGGACTTGTGAACTATGTGATCTATAGTATCCGACATACAAAATCCCGAGGTAGAACAAAGGAGGGAAAAATATTTGACGAAAAGTAGAACTCACTTTGAGAGTACAATAACTATTTTCACTCGCATGATAAGACTTCAGATATTTTGAAACCACAGATGGAAAATATGAAAACCATCTTTTGATTTCGAGCATTAAGATATGAAATTCGAGACGGGCTAGAAAAAACAAAGGTGGCTCCAACATAGGCTCCAACTAAGGATCCCGTTTTCTAGTAAGATGGGAAAAACAATAGACCGTGTGCCGATATTGGGTAAATGGAGTCAATAACTTTAATTAGGCGAAAAGGTTCCTGAGAATAGGGTATCGAAGGGGAAAGAGACTTTGTTTTTTACCTTGAAAAGATTTTCAAACTCAGATACTTTTTTAAACTTAGTCGTAGTCCCTTTCATGACTTTCCCTTTCCCATTACTAAATTCAGGTCTACCTTAAGACAATCAAAATAGTTCTAGGAGACCCAACAGATCTTGTGGCTATCAGCTTGCATAAAAAGAAGAAGATTATGATTTTTTAATCAAGAAGCCCTGTCTGAACATGGGATGTAGATTAGGTTTTTAGAAAGAATTGGTTACTAGAGTAGAGTGATATTCATGTATAACAACCTTACAGATATCTCAGACATTGCTTCACTGCCAGCGAGCCTGTTTAGTACCCCGGTGAAGTTATCTGGCCCCTTTTACTGAATTTCCTTTCACCACTTTGGAATATATTTGTGCATTTAAATGTTGAGACGAGGGCAATCATTTCTGAATTTCCTTTCATCGTCTCTTGGACTAGATGGGGGCAATCATTTCTGAATTTCCTTTCACCACCTGTCTTATAATTTTCTTTTTTAGAGAGCGAAGATGGGGGCAATCAGTTTATATCAGGGCTGATATCTGTGTAATATTTTGCATTATAGGTCTGTCAACTTACTTTGATTAGTCGGTACCAACCTTCCCTTAACCTTCACAACACCTTCATTCTCAGGGAAAAAAGGGAAAATAACTTTCTTAGGGCATTCTATTTGAGCAAGCCTCAATCCTCTGATATTGTTGAAAAACCTAGGAAAGTTAGGATCAATTTTAAGCATCCCTTCGTTTAGCAGGGGATCGAGGAGTTCTGAAGACCCGCTTTCTTTCCATAATCTGCTTTGAAGCTCACGAGGTTGAAACGAAATCTCTTATCCCTTCTTATGCAAAAGGAAAGATGCTGACTTTTTAAAAGGTAAACCCGAAAACAGAAAAGGGTGACAAGTAGTGACTTATGGACTGAAATACAGAGGTCAAAAATTCAAAACTGAGTCTTGTAGATCTTTTTCGGGGGCGCTTTACTTTGACTGATTGCTTTAATTTGAGTGAATCGTTTAATTTGTTTTATTCTTTCATAAATGATTAAACAAGGAAACAACTTTGTTATTTATTAGTTCAGACGATGTTGCTGTTTGAATGAGGTTACCTCAGTTTTCTTTAATAGTCCTTTAGAACATGTCTTTTAGGAAATCTCATCTTTACCTTATCGTTTCATTTTCTTTGCACAATATCAAAAATCTTGGGTATCAACTATTTAAGTCGATTTATTTCTGACACCAACTTTCGGTTTACTTCTCCTGTTTGTTTTGTGTGCAGCTGGAATCCTGTAAGAGGCAAATACGAAGGTTATCGATGCTTTCCGAAAGGTGTCAAAAATTCGCGAAAGAAGATCAACATAACCAAACGAAAAGGAAAATATATATACACAAGTAAAAATTCTATATATGAATATATAAATCTAAAATTAAATGAATATAAAATTTATTTATTTAGTTATTTAGTTATTTTATTTTTTTGGCGACTGTTTATGTCATATAATGATTCAGATAACGCCCATTGACAGGGGCGTTGAGGATTACACCATCTATATTTTCCAGTAGGAAAGAAATTTTTCCTTCAAGAGCCGAGACTCTGAATGGCCCATACCAGAGGTGGTCAAATTTGCCATGTTTTGTTGCTTCTTCCCCTCTTGCATCCCACCTTAATACTAAATCACGTGGGAGGAAATCTTTGTCCTTTACTCTGCGGTCGAATAATGCCTTCATGTCATCTTGGTACTTTTGCAACTTTTCATCTACTTCGACCCTATGTTGTTGAACCTCAATCAGCTGATTTATCCTCCCGGTGACATGATTGGGTTCTTCATTTTGATCTTGCCATAACTTCATCACTGGAAGCGCTAGGTTTATAGGTAACACAACATCTATCCCATATACCATCTGAAAGGGTGAAATGCCGATAGACCTTTTTGTGCTTATGCGATTCTCCCACAATGCGTATTTTAAGTGCACATGCCAAGACCTTTTGTTTTCATCCAATACTTTCTTGATTATATTTACCAGGCTCTTGTTAGATGACTCGGTCAATCCATTTCCTTGGGGTTAATACGTTGTGGAATGGCCAAGAACGATGTTATACTTTTGACAGAAGCTGATCATAGCCATAGATTTAAAGGCTTGGGCATTGTCTGTAACTACCTTTCGGGGGCAACCAAATCTAGACAAAATGTTGTCTTCTAAGAAATCGATTACCACCGAGTCTGTTTCCCTTTTGGTTGGAATGGCTTCCACCCACTTAGTAAAGTAATCTGTTGCGGTTAAGATCCACTTGTGTTGAGCACTGGATTGGGGATTAATCTCGCCTATGAAGTCTAGACCCCATTGCTGAAATGGGGCTTCAGCTTTGACTGGAACTAAAGGCAGTGCTGGGAGCTTCTGTTTACCTGCAAATAGTTGACAAGGGTTGCAGGCTCGGACTTTGGCATTAACGTCCGAGAAAATTTTTGGCCAGTAGTACCCAGCCCTTAGAATTTTGTAAGTTGTAGCTCTCCAAGCATGATTCCCTCCACAGACTCCCTCATGAAATTCGTCTATAACCTGCTGAGTTTCCGATTCGACTAAACAGACTAACAAGAAACCGAGTGGATATTTCCAATATAGCTGACTTTCGACGATACAATATTTAACCGCATGAAGTTTTAAAGTCCTGGATTTTGATGGTGATAGCTCATTTGGGAATTTTAGAGTTAGCAGGTATGATACTATGTCTCTGTACCAGTCTGATGATATGAACTTCTCTTCGATCTTGTTTGGGCCTGTTTTCTCATTTAGCTCGTTTAGGTTCATGTCTTCATCACCTTCCTGCAGGCAATTGATACCTAGGGCTCTGAAATTCGACTCAGCTAAGAGTTTGGCCAGGCCTTGTCCTTTTATCAATTTGGTCGGTTTGACTTCTAGATCAAATTCTTGGATTTTGGCAAGCCATCGCCCTCTTTTTCCATCGTTGTCTGGTTGTACCAAAATATCTTTCACAGAACTGGTAGGTACGTACGCAATTATCTTGGAGTGTAGTACATATGTTTTGAATGCCTTTAACGCTTTTACCATGTCGTACGCTTGTTTTTCTATTATATCATACTTCAATTATGTGTCTCTAAGGCTCTTGCTGAAAAAGGTGATCGGTTGTTCTAAACCTTCTTCATTCTTTTATAGGAGCACCGCGACAATCATGTGTTCGGAGGAAAATCAAAAAATAAGAAAATATTTTAGATAGTCGGGGCTCACTAACACATGTGCCTTGCTTATGACTTTCTTAATGTGTGCGAACGATGCTTTGGCCTCGGTTGTCCATTTTACTTTGCTGTCCTTTTTCAACATACCTGTGATCAGTTTTACAATCTCAGCGAAATTCGGGATAAATCTTTGTAAAAAATTTATTCTTCCTAAGAAAGATTGAATCTCTTTTACATTTCTGAGAATATTTATAGTATCTATCGCTTCAATCCTCTTAGGATCAATCCTGATTCCATCCCTAGATACGATATGACCCAAAAGCTTACCTTCCCGCATGGCGAAATGTGATTTCTTTGGATTTAAAGATAGACCAAACCTGCGGCATTTTTCGAATGTCTGTTTAAGATGTATCAATTGCTCTTCGTCGGTTTTAGAGAAAACCGTCAAATCGTCAAGATAAATGACTACGAACTTATCCCTTTCACCGATGAAAGCGATGTCCATAGCGCGTTGGAACGTGGCCCCTGCATTCATCAAACCAAAATTCATTTTATCATACATGAACGTACCCCATGGTGTAGTGAAAGCGGTTTTTTCTCTATCTTGTTCATTCATGGCGATTTGATTATAACCAGAGAACCCGTCAATCATAGACATTCGGTTGGCTCCAACTACCTTTTCTAGCACATGGTCCATTTTGGGCAGCGGATAGTTGTCCTTAAGAGACGACTTATTTAGATTTTTGAAATCCACACACAGTCTGATTTCCCCATTCTTTTTCCTGACCGGGACCAGGTTTGCTACCCAGTCTGAATAGCTCAGAGGTACTATTATTTTCGTGTCTAAAAGTTTCTTAACTTATTTTTCGATCACAGATAACAAAATGGGGTTGATCTGTCTAAGCTTTTTCCTAAATGGTTTGACCCCAGGCTTTAGAGGTATCTTGTGATCAATTACGGAAGTGTCGTATGTCCTTAACTCATCATAAGACCAGGCGAAAACATCCTTATACTGTCTGAGTAGGTCTTTATACTTACTTTTTATTTCGGGAGGGAGGAATTTGGATATTTTTACCATCTTGTATTCTTCTTTGGTTCCTATATCACAGTCCTCCACTTCTTCTGGTTGGGGTTGTACGGTGGATTTTACAGGTATGTCGTTTTGATCAAAAAGTCTTTCCAGAGGAATCAATCCTTTCAGAATCTGGTTGTTTTTAAGGACCAACATGCGATGATTTGCGATTTTGTCTTGAAAGATTTGAGGGTCTTCCCCTTCTTGCATGATCCATATATTGTCATTCTGGTTTTCTTGAACTGTGTGGGTTTCGAAAAAATCACCTATTGCTTCAAGAAACTTCTTAATTTGCTCATCATCCTCAAAAACCTGCCAGTGCTGGATGTTATCTAGTACAGATGGTCTGTGTCTGATCTCTATGTGATACTTCAATTTGAAAGTCGTGGGAGGAGTGAAGGTTGAAGCTGCTTTAGCTAATGCATCAGCCTGTAAGTTTTCTATGCGTGGGATAAAGTGGACATTTACAGATGAGAAAAAAATTTCCATTAGATCCCAAACACAGTTTCTGTACGATCTTAACCGGGGATGCTTGGCTTGGTATTGTCGATTTACTTGTTTGACTATCAACTCTACATCTCCATACACCTCTAGATTTTTTATTTTCAGCCTCCTGGCAGCTTCTAATCCCAAAACCAAAGCTTCGTACTCACATACATTGTTAGTATAGTCTATATCCCACTGCAGTTTGTAAGAAAAAGGGACGATGAACTTTCCTTCAGGTACCACAAAAAGCACTTATGCACCATCCCCTTCGCATGACGAGGCGCCATCAAAAAACATTTTCCAGGTATCGGTGGTACAAATATCCCTGGTCATGTTACCTGACTCCTCATGCTCTATATCAATTTCGTCTGTGCAACCATCTAAACCATCATCAAAAGATAAGATACAATTTCCTAAATCTTGATCTGCAATATAAATAGGGAAATGGTTAGGATTCTTAGGGTCACTTACTGTATACGCTAGCCTCGCCTCTCTGTATAGCCTAGTAAATTGGCCACCAAACACAGGAATTGTGGCATACGTCATATCCAATTGAAGAGAACCCCCAAACTTGGCTCCCCATGACCTAGACAACAGTAAGCCGTACTTGGGGGGAATATCAACAACAACCACATCCATCAAGACACTCTTAACCGGGACCTGTGCCAGGGTGACTACTAAATCCTTTATCATTCCCATGCATTTAACCTTTCTTGAATCAAATGAGTAAAGATATCTGTAAGGTCTAGTGATATGGAGGCCCAATCTGTCCATAATAATTTTAGGCATTACGTTATGCGAGGCTCCGGAGTCTAGCATGCAATTATGTAGCAATTGATCGTAAACATTCAAAGTGATATAAAAGGGAGCAACAAAGTCTCTGGCTCCTTCAAAATGTGGACCAAAGGTGATGTTGGGTTTATCATATTCAAGGTTTAAAACGTCAGATTGGATTCCTGGTTCTGAAACGCCTATCACTTTGGTAATATGCTTTCGATAGGCTGGGTTTTTTACTAGCTATACTAGAGGAATTGGTATCTTAATTTTATTTATTTCATTCTCGAAACTGAAAGCTCCTCCAGCCTTGTCTACTTCTTTAGATGTGAATTCGGAACACTTCTTCTCCAACGTATTGGTTTGGACAGACTTATTACTCTTGGTCTTGGTTAGAGGGGTGTTTATGTTAGCTGCTTCGATTTTGTTGTTGGAAAGCGTTGTTTCTTCCTGAGTAGGCTCATAAGTTTGCCCTCTTGGGAGAATTTTCTTAGGTTGATTTTATGAAGCGGGCTTGCTCTTAGATCTTAAGTTGTACCTGGGTTGGACTTCAGCCATTATCATATCAGTTTCTCCTTGATAACTGCAAAGGTCAGTATAATCTCTTTCTTCACTTTCGATAGATGATTGTTGAGTGTTTAGAGTTTTTTCATAATCCTCCTTAGTCAAAAAAGGTTGTGTACAGTCATCGCCTAAATTTGTGACATCATCCTCCAAATCTCCGAAATCTTGTAAATCATTCACTCCTATAAAATTTTCATTCTTTAGGGCAGTTAGTATTTTTTGATCTTCATTTTTTATCTGTCTCTGTTGATTTGGGGGGTTTGGGTTCCTCCTGAAGTCCTTTTTGGCGGAAGAATCAGTTTTGGCCTGTTCTAACTCCATCCTAGAAATTTTATTTGATAGTTCTTTAATTACTCTAGCCATATCATCTACTTTGTCATCTGTGGATCTATTTGACCCTGATGGCCCTGCTTGTTCTCTAAAGCATTTAGTTTCTCAATTTCCCGTTTCTATTTTAGCTTTAAGATTACCAGAAGCCATCATATTCGACTCAATTTCTACAGTGTCATCCTGCATTTGGTTTAGAGTGGCTCCCCTTCTTTCTAGCAAAAGGAGTGCAAAATCCGGTTCGAAAGCCCCTGCGAAAGTTACTTTGGCCGTGGGTTGGGACGGTTTAACCTCGGCTGGGATTTTGTTATACAGCTTGTTGAATCTTTGAATAAACTCCATAACTGTTTCTGAATTCTTTTTTCTTAAAGACCCAAATTCGGTCAAATAATATAGGTGGTCCTTTCTTTCACCCCATTGTCTAAGGAAAGCATCTTCCAAGGCATCATAAGACAAGATAGATGCTGCAGGTAGACTCCGAAACCAAGTTCGGACCTGGCCTTCGAAGGTTTGGACAAGAAGCCTCGAATACACATCCTCATGTTCGATACCTAAGATGTCTGCGAATTGATCAAAGAAATTAATGTGTTCGGCTGCGGTCAGATCTCCTTCCCCAGTGAATTTTGGCAAATTTTTTATATAATTTTTGGGAAGGTCGTGTAAAGGGACGGGTAAAACCAAAGGAGCGTATCTTGCTGCTACTTTAGCAAACACTCTGGGAGGAGGGGCAGGCCCTTGACCTCCAGCTCCTCCCCCCGGAGCACCTCCACCACCTCCTCCGACAAACCCTCCACCTCCCCCTCCGACAGCTGCCATCGTTATTAGTGGAAAGTCGTAAAGGGGGTTTCAGAAAATTAAAAGTGAATCTTTATTTTCTTCGTGAAGAGGAAAATCTGACGATGAATGATAAAGAACGCGAGGACTTGGTTCCCCAGATTTGCAAGAGATGAAATCAGGAGAACCGACGGGTGTGGAAACCGAATGTGTAACACACTCTTTAGAATTAGGTGACATCGGGAAATTTAACTGAAGAAAAGATGGTATGTCAACTGCCGACGAACTTTCAAAAGGGCCCTTTCCTTTGTGTACTAAGGGGATTGTCGAATGAATCTCACTCCTAACTTCGGAGCAGTTTGACGTTAGATCTTTAGTATCAAAGAGAGGACTGCGTGAAGTTAAAGGTTCAGAAGAACTCTTAGTTTTCAGTTGTGGGTGTTTAATCTTATAGACTGCAGTGGTTGGCTTAAGAGAGCCTCTCGCCTTTAAAATCTTCTCGGGATCGGTAATAGGTGTAATTTGCTTACCATCCGGGTTTTGTCTGGCATTCCTTCGACCGGATGCCAGTTTATTATTTGTGGAGTCGCCAAGTGAAAGATTGGAAAGCCTTAAAAAGGTGTGTACTCTTTGTTCACTATCAAAGGGTAACACTTTCAATGAAAAAAAAATGTCGTTTTCCTAGGGAAAAAGATTTCGTAACTTCGATCCCCGGCAACGGCGCTAAAAAGATGTTGTTCCAGAGTCTGTACTTAAGGCTTGGAAGTACAGTGTTTAGGCATCCGAAAGTGAGTAAAGGGTAGAGAAAGAAGAAACGTCAACCTTCGGCAAGGGAAACTAGGGATGATTTCTATGTTGGCATTGTCTAGCTTCCAACTATTCTTGGATGTTTATACCCGGGTAGTGGCTGTTTTAAGAATAGTATCGAAAAGGTTTAAGGCAATATGTGTTTGATATGATAATCCGGGTTCGATATTAGGCTGTCTTGACACAGGGACAGTCATGGAGGAACAGTAAAGTAAGAAAACCTCAGGGGGAATTTAAGTGCTGTCTCAATTCGGTCGTATAAAAGAGAGTTTACGGTTTCAGGAATAAAAAAGGGGTGCAAATCAAAGGCTCTTTCTCGTAACTGGGTTATATTTTAATAAAATGTATGAGGTGGGAGAAAACATTTAGCTGTCTATCAAGTAAGGCTCCTATCAAGGGAGAATATCACATATAAACAGAAGAAGAAAAATGTAAAGAAATAACCCGATGAAGCATAAAATATATATAGAATTCTGAAAGTGTTGACTAGTCTTATACCTGTTGATAGCTGGTACAGAGGAAAAACAATAAACAATATAGAAAACCAAATTTCATTCACTATAGTAGAGGTTGCACTAAATTATAGCGAAGCATTCATCAGATACGAATATGAAATGAAACGAAATATGAGATACAAGAAAACAAACTCATAACACAGTCGTGACGGAATTGAGAATATTTGGATTTGCATTATATTAACTCTCAAAATGTAAAACCTCTATTACAATCGACACAAAAAGGTCCAGCCCTTTTTCTTTCTTTCTATGGCATATTTATACAATTTTACAATAAGATGGAATCTCAATCGTTGCAAAATTTTCAGTTATGATAAGGAGGAGAGCAATTGTTCCATTTCTTTCTCTGTGTCTTTATTTGGTGCTAGAAGCTTGTCCTCACGCATGCTCAGTACAAGTGACACACCTTTCCACCAATCGAGATATCAGCCTTGATGGTTCTGCTTGACAATTGGCTTCAAAAGAGTAACAATCTCGGGCTAATTGCGGCAACCTGTCTTCCATTTGTCTGTCTATGATGTCGATAGCACATAATTGCACACTTGGTTTAATCATACATTTATCTATTTGGACTATGTCTGCCATAGTCACTTGTGAGATCTCGGCCAAATCTCTTTCCTCTTTTTCATTTAAATCAAGTGAGATTTTTGCCACATTCATTTGAATCAATGCCTCGGCATTACCTCCGCTATCAATGCCTAGCAGATTACCATCTATAGAACTAAAAGTCTTTTCTAAGGATTTCGTTACCCTCTTGGCTTGCAGCTTACCTTCCGAGATGTTGTGTTCCCATTCTTTTAATAGAATATTTCCTCTGGTCTACTCCGAAATGGTAAACCTAGGAGTACTTCCCGATTCCCTGTTGTTTGTAGCTATCACAGCCTCTTGAAAGGTGACCCGTGCTGCTCCAGCTTCTCTTTCTCTAACAGATAAATTTTCCAAAACTTGATTAACAAGCAAGCAGTTGTCCTGAATCACCTCTACCTTGGCGAGTAAATTTTGCTGGGCCGCAGAAACTCTGCTCCGAATCTCCATCGCCTGGGACTGGAACATCCCGATATTTATCACTTTACTTTCGGCGATTTCCACTCTAGCCTGTAGCTATTCGATCAAATGTTTTTGCTGGCCTGCTTGTATCTGACCATTCCGAACCACCATATCTACTTGTTCAAGCTTAGTCTTGAGCAGCTCTATCTCACTTTTATCGGCCAACCTTGCTTTCTCTATCCCTACACTCGCCTGGTCTTTGGCAGCCTCCGCTGTTGTGGTTAGTCTGGCTTCTAAGGATTTGATGAGGCGATTTTTTCGTTTCAGCTGGTTTTTCAAAACCCCCACTGAAAATTGATTCGCTGTGGAATATGCCCCTAATGTCCCAGCTATTTCCGTCGCGAACTGTTCATTCTTCTTGTCCTTCCCATCAGTCAAAACTTTGTATTTCTTGGTTGTCGATTCCCCTTCCTAATAGAATTCTCTCTTTACCACTGCCTTTCTCTTCTTATCAAAGAAGAAATCATTTGGAGGGAGCTCTTCCACCCTTATAGGCCTCAATTCTTCATTTAAGATCCACCCTGCATCAATATTTCCCTGAGTTGATTGCAAGGGAGTAACGGATGCGATATGATCTCCGATTTGCTTCGTTGATTGCCCCGGAGTAGTAACTGGAGTTTGCTTCTTTGGTGGGTCGGTAGTCTTTATCTCTGCTTTCAGGCTCTTAGTTTGCTCTTCCCCGTCCTGGTGTTTTTCTTGATTGGGAGTCGCATCTTTGGAGCCTTTGACATCTTTTTGTTTCACCTCCACCGTACTCAGATTCTCAGCCCGTAATAATGTGGGAATACAACGGGGTCGATGTTCTTGGAATTTCAGAACATCGGCCCTCTCTTCAGGTGCCAAGGTTTGTATCCGAGCTAAAATCTTGGCATAAGATCTTGTGCCTCGGAAAATGTCATCGGAGGGCGAATTTTCGTGTTCAAATCTCTTGAGTCCGCAACTGGCCAAATGATTACTCATGACCCTTTGCGGATCGTGCTTCTTGAATTCAATAAGGACCAATTTTAGGTCTTCCAGGGCTGCTGCCGCAGCTTTAGCATGCCCGAAATCTAACAAAGAATATGAATTTAAATGAACAGGAAAAGGTGGCCATACCTTCTTTGAGTATCCCTTAAGCTCCTTGCTTATGCCACCAATTACTGTTTGTCTAGCAACTTCACGACAAGCCAGCTTGTCGGGGATGAATAATGGCAATGCATGCGGGGGAACAGAAGCCTCGAAAACGCTGAGATATGAGAATTTGGCTTCTACATACCAGTCAGCTATACTGCTCAAATTTATCACTATACTGTCCGAGATCCTGGGTGGCGGGTGGCCGAAAATAGTGACATGCAGCGATACCATCACCTAGTTGAAGATTTCATATATGAAATCTGCCACTTTGTTTTCCCACAATTTTGAATGATAGACGTGGATAGGCTCGGCCTTTGCTGGAGTCCAACTCCAGCTCATTAAGGGAAATGGTGTTAGAAAGCACACGGCGTCCATAATGTATGCAGACATAAAAAATGAAGAAATCTTTCCGCTCTCTTTCTACGCCCGATACTCTGTAACCTGACTGGTCAAGCTATCAGACAACATTTTCGCCCAGTCGAAGGAACATCCTTCGACGACTTGATGTATTAGAGGCACCCATTGAAGAAAGAAATGTGAGGTGTCCTCTCTCCCGTATAATCTGCAGGTCATCATAGCTACATACTTGAACTGTGGTTCCAAGGAAGCTATTGAATATATACCATTACTGTCTACCCTGAACTTCACAGGGTGCGAAACCCAATCTCTTATTAAGTTAGACATAGTCTTGTCATACTGCACACATTCCTTCTGTTTTAACTTTTCCAAGAATTCGGCATCATATGTAAGGTCGAACACTGTGGTCAACTTGTACATAGCTTGCAAATGTTCAGGTCTGAAAGTCTCGATGGTGACCTTCTTCTCATTGATTATGGTTCTGGTTGGTATGTCCACATGGTCTAATTCCCATCGGACCATATCATAGTAAGGGAGCAGTCATGGCCTGGCTGCTACTTTATGCATTCTCGATTGAATGACGATCTTATATTTGGTGGTTATGTCATCTTTTTCATTGTCGCTGGAATCATCAGAATAATCCACTAATTCGGCCTGCAGAACATCAGAAATGAACGACCAGTTTGGGACAGAGTCGACACTTCAAGGTGAAGTATCAGTGACATTGTCCGAACCTTGTCCTGAAACCTCAACGCTGGCTTTAGACGCTTTTCGCGGGGCCATGACGGGAGATCCTGCTTTAGCTCTTCTGCGATAAAAATACGTATACATACAGAAATTAGCTCGCTGAGAAAGTGTGCTCTGCGTAATATAGAAATGAATTTGTTATAATGAATAACAACTCTATATATTCGAAAACTCGGTACTTTTTAAGAACAGATCAGTCAAATCACGCTTAAAAATAAATTTAGCAATAAAAACCCAATCTTTATTTGTCGATTTGCCTTGTTTCTAATTAATGCCATAAATTTTGGCGGTTCGAAATGTCAGTGGGCGTAAGGAAGCATTAAGACTGCCTCGTAAACTGTGCATGCATCAAATCACGGGAGATACTGGTTTAGCTTAATTAATCTGGTTTTACCAAAGTTAATTAATCTTTCGGTACTCGTTGTATCGGGAATTTTTGCTTTAACCCTTTGAACCTCTAACACCCGAAATTGCGATGATTGACTTTGGTTAATAAAAATGTAATTGTGATTAGGCACTTAATTAATTACGTAATTATTTATATCGCCATATCGCAACTCAGAGCTACGAAGGTATAGCTTCCGGGAAGTTTGCATGCCACATTGCGAAACCGCGACATCGCAATGATATGTTTTAATTAAAAGGGAGGATAAAATTGGATTAAGTGTTTAATTAATTATGTTCATATCTTTATCATGACTTCACGACTCGGGGCTTAGACAGTGTAGCTTTTTAAAAGAGAACACATCGAGTTGCGAATTTCCGACAAAACTTAACCATGGCTAAGCTTTTACCTTTAACCTTGACACGGGTTACTAAAACAAGAAATTCATGGTTTTGGCTATCAGGGTTACGACAATAAGACTTTTGGATTTAGTGAATGCCGAGACGCGAAAACCCGATGATGTTTAATCGTGATTTAGGAAAATTTTACTCTCGTTACTGACCTGGGTAAAATTTTAAAATGATTTCTCCATTTCGTTGTTCGGGACTTGTGAACTATGTGATCTATAGTATCCGACATACGAAATCCCGAGGTAGAATAGAGGAGGGAAAAATATTTGACGAAAAGTAGAACTCGCTTCGAGAGTACAATAACTATCGCCACTCGCGTGATAAGACTTCAGAGATTTTGAAACCACAGATGGAAAATACGAAAACCATCTTTCGATTTCGAGCATTAAGATATGAAATTCGAGAAGGGCTAGAAAAAACAAAGGCGGCTCCAACAAACTTGATTGAGGTCTTAATAGCTTGATCGAGCGCTTAAAAAATACCTTTATCAAGGTTAGGAATACATTGTTTTCACACTATCTTACCAAAAAGTGCAATCAAATTTCATGGACTCATCCTATATAACTTTATAATATATCTTAAAAATATATTTCTCATTTTCATTTACTTCAAATGAAAAAATAAAAATAAATAAATAAATAAATCTTTAATATAGTTTCATTAAAATGAAAACTATGAAATAAGTAAAATAAATCAAATAACATGACAATAATATTCCTTTGTTTTTAACTATGTTGTTTTCCCAATCGAATAATCAATATATATTCACTCAATTACCATGTTGTGTTTTTCCACATAATAATTAACAATGATGAAAATGACTACTTCATCAATACCCACTACATGAGTTATCCCGTGTTAATCAATTTAGATACAGTGTTTGAATTAAAATAAAATTATTGTAATTTTGATTAACAATTAATCACATTGGAAGACAAACATTACAAAGAAGCACTACAAAAGACCATGAAAGAATATAACTAATTCACATTTATTATAACTAAGTTAAAAAAATTAATATATATTTTAATTTATTTATTTATTTAATAATGTTATAGTTTAAATATATTATGAATTGATTTTTTTCATAATGTAAAGAGAGATTAGTATTTTTGTTTTAAGTTCAATAAGAGTTGTTTTGGATTGATGGAATTGTAAATTAAAAAAAAAATATTGTATAATTTAATTATAATAGGGATATTTGAAGTCGATGAATTCATTTTTTACATAAAAATAACCATTTCATTTATCTTAAAAAATATTATCTAAACAAATTTAAAATATAAAATTAAAAAACAATTTTTTAAAATATTTAAAGAATTAACCCATAACCAACAAAAATTCTACATGATACTTTGAAATGAAAATCAAATTTTGAAACACTTTAAAGTGATAAGCATGACCGAATGAAACCTATGAAAATTAGAAATTCTGTTTATGTTGCCACTTCAAAGTTTATACTTGAGGTTTTACGTAGAATTTCTAAATTTCTTAGATCAACATGGTTCCAAAATCACTCTTTGTACGTACATAATATTTTCCCTACTCAACTTTTACATGTCAGGTAGAACTGGAGATAACTTTTACATGTCAAGTAGAATGGAGATATTAGAATGCATTTATAAGTATTGTAACGTGCTTTGTTGTTGCCCTTGAGGACTATTTTCATGTCTTTGGCTAATTCTTACATTGAATACATAAGGATACAATGAATGCGTTTGAAGCAAAATGCATGGAAGTATCATGGCATAACTGCATATGTAAACATTACCAAGAAAACCTCATTTGAAGTATCATGGCATAACTGCATATGTAAACACCATTAAGGAAACCTCATGGGAAATGAGTGGGTTTCAAATAGGGTTTATTAATATATTGATATTTTGAGTGAGAAATTGTGTAATAGTTTTGAATGAAAGGGTTGGTAATGTAAATGTCATATTTTATTGAAAATGTGTATTGTCCTGTAATGGTTATGGGAAATGGATGTTGATATATTGAGAATTAATTATTTTGGTTTTGTTTTTATTTAAAAAAAATCTTTCTTTTTTTTATTGGTCTTATTGAATTATTGGTTTTAGTTGACTTGAAGTGTCGAGAAGCACTACTTAGACCTTTAGACATAAATTGGATGGAAAAAAAGATCCCAAAAGATGGTAAAGACACATGATGCTTTTGGAATGTAATAGGCTGCAAAAAAAAGATAAAAAAATGACACTTTCCTACTGCATCATATTTTATATCTCAATTATTTTATAATAAAACAAAAAAAAACCAAAATTAACAAAGGAAGAAGATGCAGAAATAAAACACAAAATTCACTTACCATGAAAAAACAAGTTAGTTCTTTTATACAAAGTTACACACTTTATTGTACCTCAAAACTTACCAATTACAATATGGGATTCTTGCAACCATTACCCATTCATACATGCCCATGGGAATCCATATCACTTGATTTTGTCAGCGGCCTTCCTATGACCACCTGATGTCATATGGCCATCTTTGTCATCATGTATTGTTCTTATAAAATGGATTTTTCATTCCCTATATTGAGGAACATCATGTAGCAAGTCGTCCATCCACATTTTACCTACATCTAGGCACATTTTGCCTCCCTCTCTCCATTATATCTAATTGGGTCTCTAGGTTCCTCGATCATTTCTGGAAAATATTATGACATCTCCTATGTTGCAAACTCCAATTTTCAACCACTTTTCATCCTCATATGGATGGTGAGATAGAGGTGGTCAATCACACCCTAATTCATGCCCTTCACATGTTCCATCATACACATAAACAATGGGATGATTATTCGCACATCGACTAGCATAGTTATAATTAGGTACTTAACAATTCCACAATATATTCCCCTTTTGAGTTCTTCTATGGTTCTCAACCTATTGCACCCTATGACCTCTCGATGCCTTTTCCCCGTGCCAACTCAACTATGCAACAGAAGGAACAACAAAACATTTCCTTTTGCATGACACATTGACTTAGATACACACTCAGGTGCAACATGCTCTTGCTGACACATAACACAAGCATAAACTTTAGTAAGATCATTATAGGGTTCCCTCTTCATTCCAAGTGGGTGATTGAGTTTGGCCTCATTTTGTGAAATAATGCTCTAAAGGCTAGCAACATCACAAGCTACAACATCTTTGTTGCAGTCCCTAAACCATTCTTCAACAAGTGGGACATAATGCATTCACGTTTGATCTCCTAGCTCAAGTAGGCATCCATATAGTCATTAATGTGAACCATTTGAAGATATATGAACCTTCTCAAGTGGAAGATGAAGTTCCCATCATGCATCCCACTCACAATGTTCATAATTTTTATAATCCACTAGAAGAAGATAATGTGCAGTCATTCATACTGGCATGACTCTAAGATTTCTTAAGTAGTGTGATAGCATGTGGCTATCTTCCAACTCAATCCAAGTGGTTCACTATTGATGAGTTTCATGCTCAGTTACCACATTTGTGTAAGAAAAAAAGATTTATTTTAACTTAACATGAAGAGGATTGAAATGAATTAGGAACTAGTGCAATCGTTTGATATTAATGTAGCTAGTTTTTATTATCATTATTTCAAACATTTACTATTAAAACTAATAAATCTAGAGAATTAAATAAAGAGATCATAATATATTTCATTCAATTAAATTTAACCAATTTATTTTTAATATAAATATAATGAAAAACTAAAAAAACACAAGTAAATTATTTTTAAAAATTCTCTCTCATATTTTTTAAAGTGGTTATGTACATTTGTTTATTATACCAACCATATCAATTATACACATGGAATTTCGAACATGGTACATGGACTGAGGTTGCTTGACCCTTACCAAGATCGCCATGGGCAGAGGTGTACGAAGGGGATGAAACATAGATCATGTCCCAATGACATGTCCTCACGAACCATCATTATCTCGAGGTTTAATTAAAGGTTCCCAATCCTCGATTCACCATGTTATTATACCTGCCGATAGGCATGGTATATAGCTTTGAGTTAGGCTTGACTTTCTATTAGTTCATGGTTGACCAAAAAATATATACCCCTTTATCTAAAGTTTTAAAAAATAATGATTTATTTTAAATTTCAAATCTCATTTATGTGAGATCTTATTGGCCAAAGACTTTGAAGTGTTATTGCTTCCTTCACTCCCCCCAATGTTACTGTAATAAATATTTATGCCATCTAGTCATTTCATACATCATCTAGTCATTTCATGCATGTTCCTTCTCTCCCTATCTCCTTAAACAATACTTTCATTATTATATTCGGTAGATATATGCTACCTAGTAGCCTTGTTTCTTGAAGTGACAATGTTTTGGGGACCTTGACCTACATGATGAACATATATAGCCTTCACAATATAGTTTAATTAAAGGTTCTCAATCCTCGATTCACCATGTTATTAGTCTCTGCCAAAGGCCAGGGACTAATAGCGATGAGTTCATCGTTGACTGGCTATTAGTTTAGGTTGACTATAGATTTTTGATTTATTTCAAATCTGTAACATAGGAAATCAAAATACGTATTATTTTTAATAATAAAAAAAAATATTTTTTTAACATTTGATTGGCTAATATCTTTCACCTGTTATTGTTGCCTTCACGTCATTCAATGTATTGACAATTAATAGATTTGACAGTGTGGTCAGCAAATTGTACTGGAAAGGGCAGCCGACTCGGACATACGATTTGGCATCGATTCTGCTCGTGTTAATGCAAGCTTATTGATACAGCGGAAATTGATGCGAGCTTTCTCAGGTTAACAATGGCTTCCGAAACCTCTCTCCTGGACTGGTACTGCAAGCCCGAGACGAACGTCG